>CM069134.1:124066240-124121784 GCA_035221665.1 Okamejei kenojei | reverse complement strand
TTTGAACAAATGCAAGGCATGGAATGGCTGCAATAATGGGCAAGGAAGCGAGAGTAAAATTGTATTCCCACTCTTCCCAATCCTCCTTTACCTGCCTCAGTTCTTAAAACAAAACATGTTACAATCTCAAACTTTCCCAATACGATTGACCCAGATTTTTACTTTGTTTCTATTCTCTGTAATTTTCCACCTGAACATTTCTATAATCAACCTTTTATTTACATTTATAGGCAAAGCCCACTTACAGTGTGTCATTTCCACATCATCGCACATGCGTTAAGAAAACGATGATGGGGAAAATGTTGTGTTTATTTTGGTGGTTGGGAGCAATGGTGCGCAGCGGTAAAGTTTGCATGCCTTACAGGGGCTTACGAGCGCCAAGACCCGGGTTCGTCCGACACGGATGGCTTCGGTACAGGAGTTTGTACGATCTCCCCCTTGACCACATGGGTTTTCACCGGCAGGCCCCCGTTTTCCTCCCACACTCCAAAGACACCAGGTCTCCAGGTTATTTGGCGTGGCATTATTGAAAACTCTGTCCTATGTGTTGTAGGGTAGTGATAAGTGTTTGGGGATCGCTGGGCAAGTGCGACTCTGTGGGCCGAAGGGCCAGTTTCCGCACAGTATCTCATGAGCTAAACCAAACTAAAAGGACACAAAGCTCTAGGAGTACCTCAGAGTTCAATGAGGCAGCCTCACTGGATAACTGGATATGGAGACATTTTGGGTTATACATGTTTTTCTGCATACTGATAGGAAGACATACAGTTCGCGAGCCCCCATCTTCAAACTTACTTCCCCCCCACGTTTCCCCAACACAAATATCCATAGAAATTATTCTGTAAACTGACATTTCAGCCATGAATTTGCAAATTCCTGTAAGAGGAAAATTTCCGCAACCCCAAGCAAAACGAGGACACATTTTATTCACGATAAGTTGTGAGTCTTTGGAATTCTCTTCCCCCCCCCCCCCCATCAGATGCGGTGGAGGCCGTTTCTCTGGATACTTTCAAGAGAGAACTAGATAGGGCTCTTAAAAATAGTGGATCATGCGGGGATAATGGGAGAAGGCAGGAACAGGCTACTGATTGGGGATGATCAGCTATGATCCCACCTTGAATGCGGTGCTGCTCAATAGGGCCGAATGGCCTTCCACCTCGCAGAATAGTCTATTGTTCTAACTCACTTGAAATCATTATAAAGCTGTTCCCTATTGTTAACCTTAATTTTGGGTTAGACCCTTTTTTCTGCAGACTGATAGGGAGAACATTTCAGGAGCCCCTTCTTCATACTTACTTTCCATTTCTCTCCCCCCCCCCCCCTTTACACTACCCTAACAAACCATAATTGTGTAGGAAGAAACTGGCAGATGTTGGTTAAACCGAAGGTAGACACCAAAGAGCTCGACTAACTCATAGGACAGATAGCATCTCTGGAGAAAAGGAACAGTGAATTATGGGATTGACACCCTTCTTCCGACCCATATTTGTAGTTTCCTTTTAATTAAAATCAGAAAAGGTTAATTATGGGTTTGGAGCATCATATAAAAACACTTACCAGGTGTATACATGTCCCTGTGTTGGAGTTGGCAGAAAAGGTAGGAAGTCCGTCCATAGTGACTTTCTCAGTTATTCGGCTGCCTGTGCCCTCACTCCACAAGTGCCACAAACCGCTCTGGTTTGGAGTTGGTCTTCAAATAGCTTTGTACATTCAGTGGCATCAGATGGGGATCTGCTTATCTGCAGCTTTCTAGCAGCCAGATTCTCAGCAAGCATCTGATTTTCGAGGTGCCGGCACCTTTCCAGGTTTTCCAATTTTCTGCTGCTTCTGTCTGCTATCCTCACTTCTCTTTCTTTTATCCTGAGCTGCTTCTTCTCCTAATGATTTGTGTGAAAAGTATATATTTCAGGATTGAATACAATTTCGCAGCATGTATTTGCATAAAAATCAATTCAGAAGGTATCTATGTCCCACTAAGTATTTTTGGCAGTAGGTCCGACACCTTTAATCCAGACAAAGTTAAGAAACGCACTTAAAATTCCTCCTCCCCAACCCGGAAGACCCCCCCTGAAAATGTGGAGCCTAGGACAGGTGACGCGACCGATCACAACCTCATTGGGACTTCTACAGCCGATCGCGGGTCGAATTTGCTGCCCGAGGTCGGGACCGCAGATCCAGTCCCATAGTCGACTTTCCAAGGCCCAGCATTGCGGGCTGGTCTCTCAGTCCCTCAGTGGCCAAGGTTTACCGTTCTGGTACCATTCAACTCCTCTCGGAGTTTAGTCCAGATAGGCTCTGGAACCAAGGGTGCCAGAATATCAATGGTGGGCCTGTATATAAAATGTTTAGATATTACTAAAAGAGCATATTTAAAATAAATATTTATTCTTATTTCTTTCCCTTTAGCTTTATCTATTGTATTTTGATTTGAAACTGATTTGCAATCTGTGTATCGTATATCTGATCTTTTTTGGTAGCATGCAAAACAAAGCTTTTTCACGTACCGTTCGGCAAATGTGACAATTAAATCTAAACCTCAACACCATTTTTGATGGGTTCTCAGACTCAAATCGGTAACCAATTCTTTTTTTTCCCCAGAATGCTGCCTGTCCCACTGAGTTACTCCAACTTTTCGTGTCTATCTTCAATTTGAACAGCCATCTCGAGGGGAAGTCTTCCTCCCTAAAAACCAGTTTTTTCTGGAGCTCACCCCCCGCGGCACACACAGCTTGTGACCGCTGGACTGAGGGCGGCAGCTTCGACCGCTCCGGGCCGCGGAGTTGACACCAGCCCGCTAGGGGAGCGTGGTTCACCCGCGGGACTTATTTACATCACCCGGTGGGGTCACAACATCGGAGGCCTGGGTCGCCTCAGCGCAGAGGAAGAGGAAGAACGAGAAGGGAAGAGACAAAGACAAGATTTTTGCCTTCCATCACAGTGAGGAGGTGTCTGGTGAACTCACTGTGGTGGATGTTAAATATGTGTTTATTGTGTGTTTTGTTATTTACTATATGTATGACTGCAGGCAACAAAATTTCGATGACAATAAAGGTTTCCCTGATTCCATGATTTTAACTTAAAGGTCTATAATCTCTGCTACAAATTTAGCATCAGTATGGAAGATACAACTGTAGCCTGGAAATAGGATCGATTAGACTCCATTTGTAATACACAATTGCATCCGAGATTGATCCCTGGGATGGCGGGAATGTCATATGAGGAAAGATTGACTGGACCGACTAGATGCAGGAAAAATGTTCCCAATGTTAGGCGAGTCCAGAACCAGGGGCCACAGTCTTAGAATAAAGGGGAGGCCATTTAAGACTGAGGTGAGAAAAAACTTTTTCACCCAGAGAGTGGTGAATTTGTCGAATTCCCTGCCACAGAGGGCAGTGGAGGTTAAATCACTGGATGGATTTAGGAGAGAGTTAGATAGAGCTCTACGGGATAGTGGAATCAAGGGATATGGGGAGAAGGCAAGCACGGGTTATTGATTGTTGACGATCAGCCATGATCGCAATGAATGGCGGTGCTGGCTCGAAGGGTAGAATGGCCTCCTCCTGCATCTATTTTCTATGTTTCACACACCCGAGTAAAAATTACTTTTATATAAAACTATCCATTATTTCCAGATGGAATTGCACTCATCGGATAATAGACTGGGTACTTGTTTTTTGCTGTAGGAAGGAACAACTGCAGATCTGTTAAAGTAAAAGAAAATTAGACACAAAGTGCTTGGATTAACTCAGCTGACAGGCAGCATCTCTGAGGAAAAGGATGGGAGACATTTCAGGCAGGAAGCCCTTCTCGGACTGAAAGCAGAGGTGGGGAACTGAGATAGAAAAGCCAGAACAACTCATGGCCCGGCAAACATTTGACCAAGGAAGGTTGGAGCCAACAATGGCCCATTGTTGGCTTGGGAGGAGGTGGATACAAAGGGATACAGCGATGCGAAAAACAGTAGAGCTAGTTAACCATGTCTCACAGTTCGTAGCACATGTTTCTCAGATCAATGGCCACTCCCGAGGACAGTGTTGACACTGAATCTTCAGGATACACACCAATCTCGGTATTGGTCCAAGCGGGACAGTGGAGGAGTTGAGGCTGCGATTAACCCAACAGTTAAGAAGCAGTTTAGGCAGGTACTGGATAGGACAGGTTTGGAGGATTGTACCAAACGCAGGCAGATGGACTAGTTAAGCTGGGACATGTTAGGCTGTGTGGGGTAATTGGGCCAAATGCCTGTTTTGACCACATTGTATCACTCTATATCTCTAAATATCACTTTGTTTTGTCCACCATTGCATTTTAGACACAAGGCAATGCAGTCTATCAATGGTTTAAAGCATCAAAAAGAGTGAAAAACAAATTTCTAATTCACACAGAAGGTGACTGAAATATATAATGAGCCTGCTGGAGGGAGTAGTTCGAGGCAGAAACTATAACACACCATTTAAAAGACATTTAAACAAGGTACATAGATGGAAGGTTAGAGGAATAAGGGCCCAAAGGCGGGCAGGTGGGACTGGTATAGATATTTTGGGTAAGGTGAAACCGAAGGCCCCCAATTCTGTGTTGTATGACCCTATTGTACATTTAGCAAAAAGTAAACTACATATACCCTCCTCTTCTTGCTTTAGACACCCGTGATTGTTTATTTCTTTCCCTCTTCCCAATACCCATTTCTACATTCCCAAATTTGCAAATACCATTGTAGAAGAATTCAACCGTTCACAGAAAGAAAAAAAGAATTAAAAATTATCACAAGGTACAGTATAAAGACAAATTTTGGGCATTTATTTAAATTGATCAAACACAAAATTTCTGACTCAAATGTCATGTTAATCAAATGAATTTGCTCAATCAAATGCTTTCTGTTTAAAACACATTTGGAGTGCCGTAACCAACACAGGCCACAGCCCATTAAAAACAAATCTTTTTGATTAAGCTTGGATAATCTGTAATTCGCCCCAAACATCATAAAAATGTTAAAGCAAGGAACCTGCAGAAGCTGTTTACCAAAAAAGACACAAAGCAAGCGCTGGAGTAAACTAGCGGGTCAGTCAGCATCTCTGGGAAAAAAAGGATAGAAGAATGTTTTGGGCAGTGACCCTTCTTCAATGATTGTGGGGTGTGGGTGTTGGGTGGGGGGGGGGGGGGGTGGGGGGTGGGGGGAGGGGGGGTGGCAGGTAATGAGAAGAAAGCTAAGAAGAGGATGGGGCAGACAAGGGTGTGACAAGTAATAGTGAACACATATGGAAAGAGGGTTTTTATAAAACTATCCGTTATTTTTCAGAATGAAATTGCTCTAAATCTGAAATAGATTGGTACTTGTTTATGCTGTAGGAAGTATCTGCATATGCTTGGTTAAAGTGAAGATAAAATACAAAGTGCTGGAGTAACTCATCGGATCGGCATGGAACAAAGGGGTTGAGACAAAAGGATGAGAAGAGTTGGAAATTGTGAAGCCGGAGGGAGGAATGTAGGTTCGCGTACTAGGTGGGAGAAACGTATAAAGTCAAGGCTAGTAGATTCTGTATGATCTACAAGCACTAGGAGAACCAGTAAGTAGATAATAATTAAAATTGTTAAACGCTCCATTTGGGCGACCACAGTGGCCCAGTGAAGATTTGCTGGCTGCCCTACTGCGCCATCCACTCCCACTCTAAGACCGTGATGCATGAGGAACTCATTAAATAATATTAATCATAAACATTGTTTTTTCACAATTATTGCTATAACACAACTCTCCCAACTATGAAGGCTTGACAAAGGATGTTTTATCTGATTGCCAGGAAATCTTTATGATTTTCCTCCACTTTCACCAACAATGCCTACATCTGCAGATTTCCGTGTTAAAATTAGCGTTTTTCTCCACATCCAAATGAAGTCCTGATACTAACAGGATAGCAATATATACACGCCATAGTTTTTTTTTTTTTTTCAATTTGCCTGCATTATCACTAGGTTATCATTCTTACAAATGTAGCAGGAACTCTACAAATTCACATTTCTTTCTTTGGATTACGATTTATTAATGGCAAATACTTACATGCAGAACCTATTCCAAAATTGTTTTAAAAATCTTTAAAAAGTTTACAATATCATGAGAGTAATAGATCATTTTTAAACGCACGAGTCTTTCGCCGCAAGTTGGGAGAAATCACGAACCATAGACGAGGTTTAAGGTGGGGGGGGGAAATGATTTAATGGGAACATGAAGGTAACTGTTTGTTTACACAAAGGGTGATGGAACAAGCTGCCAGAGAGGTAGTTTAAGGCAAGGTCAATCACGACCTATAAGAATCATTTTAGACAGGTACATAGATATGGACAGGTTTAAGGGATGTAACCAAATCACACAAGTGGGACTAGTGTAGATGCACATGTTGGTCGCATGGGAACGTGGCCGAAGGGCCGGTTTCCACACTGTATCACTCTATTAGCCACAAATTCAGAATGTATCATAAATAATCAGCTCAAGATCGAGTTAAATCCAAATATTAAGTCAAAATAATTGGGAAAATAATCAGAATGTTCATGGTTGCAGTTAATACCCAGTAAACTATACCCTTGTATGATAAAACAAGCATTCTGGCTTTTATGTCACAAAGCAGAATGGTTGAGAATATCCTGTGATTAAAACTCTCAATCTCAAATAGCATTGTGCATTGATACCTACAATTTTCAGACGACATACTTGGAATAGTGCATATTCCATCCTTTTTTAGTGGTTTATTTGAAAAAGGAAGGAATTTTCTGTCAAAAGGAGTCTACAAATAAAAAAATAAAAAAGCAAACTCAATCTAGCCAATTTTTTTTATATCGAGAGGGCTTGTATACAAAAACAGGATGTAATTGCTGGATGCTCTATAAGGTGCTGGTAAGCTCTCTTATCTATTTGGAAATTGTGAGCAATTTTGGCACCCATATCTGAGGATAGAATTGTCTGCCTCTGGAGAGGGTCCCAGAAGGGAGGTTTACAAGATGATCCCAGGAAAGATTGTGTTAACCTACGATGAGCATTTGTCAGGCAGTGAGCCTGTAAACGCTGAGTTTTAGAAGAATGAAGGGGGACTCATTGAAAAGACGAACAGTGAAAGGCTATTATAGAGAGAATGTTTCCACTAATGGAGAGTCTAGGACTAGAGTCATATGCCTACAGAATTAAAAGAACAATCTTTTTAGGAAGAGACGAGGCGTAATTATCTTTAATTAGACGGTGGTGAATCTGTGGAATTTTTTGCCACAGAAGTCTGTGAAGGCCAAGTCAATTGATATTTTTAAGGCAGAGATAGATAGATTCTTGATTAGTACAGGCGTCAGAGGTTATGGGGAAAAGGCAGGAGAATGGGGTTAGGAGGGAGAGATAGATCAGCCATGATTGAATGGCAGCATAGACTCGAATGGCCTAATTCTACTCCTATCACTTATGTTCTCTCACCATACTAGACTTATCAATTGGCAACGAGAGTTGCTGAAGTTCCTCCTCATGCCTTAGTTCCAACTCAGACTCAATTTTAGCTACTTCTTCCACTAGCTGTTTTCTTCTTTTCTTGTCATTTTTAGCGACAGCGTTTTTCATTCCTTGTATTTTAGCTGCAATTCAAAACAAAAGCATAATAAGATAATTAGCACTTTGTTTTTAGCATGTCAAGTTTTTAAAACATCTACATACGTTGAATAATGTGAGGCAGGACCTGCCTACGTGGAGGCAAATGTAAATGAATAATTCAGCTAATGAGATCATTGGGTGTTCAAACTCTGAGGAATAACTCATGGACATGGGCCAAAACGCAGGAGGTGGGATCAAATGTAGCTGGGACATGTTGGCGAAATACGATGTGGGGCAAGTTGCGCCTGTTTCCAAAGCAGTATCACTCTATGGCTCGATCGCCAGCGCAGGGAACGCATACAGGACAGGGTAAACAGTCCTGCGAGGATGGGCAGGGGGGGTAAACTGGCAGCGCACCCAGTACAGCGAGGGGTAAAAAACCCAAGGTTGGGACAGGTGGGGGTAAAACTGGCTAGGCAGGACAGAGGGGGTAAAGTGGCAGCAATGGGGGGGAGAGGAAGAGAAATTGATTGCCGGGAAATTGATTGATTGCCGGGGGGGGGGGGGGGGGGGGGGGGGGGGGGGGGGGGGGGGGGGGGGGGGTGGAGGTAAACTGGCTTGGTGGGACAGGGTGGGACGTAAATTGGATGGCAGGGTTGGACAGGACAGGGTAAACTGGCCAGGGGCAGGAAGGGGGTAAACGGCCATCTGTAGGGATGGAATGGGGGAGTCAAAACTGGCTGCAGATGGGACAAGAGGGTAAAAAAACTGTTAGCAGGATGGGAATGAGGCAATGTAAATTGATCTCAGGCGGGGTATTACCATCAGCAGGTGGATAGGGAAGGGGAAATGGTGGGGGATGGGGAGAGTGAGGAGGGGGGGAAAGGGGGGGGAGAGGGGAAGAGGCAAAGGGAGAGGGGGGGTTGCGGTGGGGGAGGGGAAAAGGGAGGGAGGGGGGTGGGGGAGGGGGAAAAGGGAGATGGGGGTGGGGGAGGGAGAGAGAGGGGGGGGAGAGGGAGGGGGGAATAGGGGAAAGGGGACAGACGGGGTAAAGCGGCAGCGGGCGGGGCGGGGCGGGGGGGGAGAGAGGGGAGGTGGGGAAGGGGGGTGAGAGAGGGGAGGGGGGAGGGGGTGAGGGGGGGAGAAAGGGGGAGGGGAGAGGGGAGGGGGGCAGAGGGGGGAAGAGGAGGGGGAGTGACGAGAAAGGTAGGGGACACGGGGGGGGGGGGGTGGGGGGGGGGCGGTGGGGGGGCGGGGGGGGGCGCGTGGGGGGGGGGGGGGTTGGGGGGGGGGGGGGGGGGTTGTGGGGGGGGGGGGCGGGGGGGGGGGCACGGGGTGGCGGGGGAGGGAGACAGGACGGGGGCGGTTAGTGGGTTGGGTGGGTTTTGGTGGGGTGTGGGTGTGTGGGGGTGGGGGTAAGCGGCAGCAGGCTGGCGGGGGGAGGGGGGGACCAGGCCGCTCTCCGCCCCGGGCCTCGCCTCGCCCCGACCCTCCGCCCCAGGCCCCGCCAGCCCGTTGCCGCCCACCTTGCAACTCCTTCTTTTCCTTGCGGTGCCTCTTCAACAGCTCGACCTCCTCCTCCTCCGTGTCTCGCTCCTCCATGGCCGCCACTGCACGCGCGTCTGCGGCCTGTGCACGAACCGGCGGCAAATCAGCACAACACAACACAACGTCTCCCTCGTCTCCCCTCCTCCCTTTATCGCCTCCTCCTCCTTCTCTCCCTCCACCCTCCCCTCTCTCCTTCCACCCCTCCTTTCTCCTGCCTATTCACCCCTCCCTTTTCTCATCTTTCCTGCTATTTCCCCATTATCTCTCTCCCTCCTTTCTCCCTGTCTCCTCTCCCTACTTCCCCTTCTTCCCTCCCTCCCTGTCTCCCCACTGTCTCCTGTTCTCTCTCCTGCCTCTCGTCCCCTCCATCTCCATCCTGCATTCTCTCCTGTCCCCTTTCTTCTCTCCTGCCTTTCTCTCCTGTCTTCGTCTCTTGTTCCTTTTCTTCTCTTCTCCTGTCTTTCTCTGTCTGTCTCGTCCCTTTTTCTTCCTCTCCCTGCCCCTCTCTTCCCCTTTTTCTTTTCTGGTTCTCTCTTGTCCCTTTTTCTCTCCTGCCCCTCTCGTCCTATGTTCCTTACTGTCCTAGTTCTCTCTTGTTTTCCTTTTTTTCTCTCCTGCCCTCGTCTTCCTCCCCTTTTCTTCTTCTCTTGTCCCCTTTTCTTCCCTCCTGCCCTCTCGTCCTATGTTCTTCTGTCCTGCCCTCTCTTGTTTCCTTTTCTTCCTCCTGCCCTCTCGTCCCCTTTTCTTCTGTCCTGCCCTCTCGTCCCCTTTTCTTCTCTCCTGCCCTCTCGTCCCCTTTTCTTCTCTCCTGTTCTCTCTTGTCCCCTTTTCTTCTCTCCCGCCCTCTCCTCCTGCGCTCTCACCCCCTCCCCTCCTTCCCCAACTTCTATCTTCTCCTGCACCTCCCAGCCAGTCCGTGCGCATCTTCCCCTTTCAGCCCTGGCTCCAAGAATAGTTAAAGTTAAAGCTGTACCACACAGAATCCAGCTCTGCCTTTCAGACCTGTCATTAAAACAACCAGACAGTGATTCGGTGTCAAATGCAGGACCACACACCAAAGTGAAATTTTAATTGAGCGTTCTTACATAGTTAAACTCAGGTTGCAAACTAAAATGACCTGTGGGCTGGAATAGTTCATAAATTCTAGGAGCAGAATTAATCCATTTGGCTCATCAAGGCTGCACTCCACCACTCAATCATAGTGATCTAATCTTTCCCTCTCAACCCCATTCTCTCCTGCCTCGCCCCCATAACCCCTGACACCCCCGCTAATCAAGAATCTGTCAATCTGCCTTAAGATATCCATCGACGGCCGCCACAGCCGGCTCAGACAGAGGCAGTGAATTCCACAGATTCACCACCCTCTGACTAAAGAAATTCCTCCTGATCTCCTTTCTAAAGGTACGTCCTTTTATTCTGAGGCTATGGCCTCTGGTCCTAGACTCTCCCACTAGTCGAAACATCTTCTCCACATTCACTTTATCCAGGCCTTTCGCTATTTTGAACATTTCAATGAGGATCCCCCTCATCCTTGTAAACTCCAGTGAGTACAGGCTCAGTGCCATCAAACGGTCATCATGGGTTAACCCTTAAAATAAGGACTTTTTAGTTATATTTGGAAGATTCATAGTTCTTCAAACTTCTAGAGTCCAATTGCTCCTTAATCTATAACGTAGAAATAACTATATCAGTTTGGAGAAGGGCCCTGACCTGAAAAGTCTCCTATCCATGTTCTCCAGGGATGCTGCCTGACCTGCTGAGTAACTCCATCATTTCAATATCTCCAGAGTACCAATGGTTCAATGGTACTTCAGTGTCACATGTACCGAGGTACAGAGAAATTTATTTTTGTATACAGTTCAGTACATATTGCTATCTATACATAACCATTTAGATACCTCATAGA
This sequence comes from Okamejei kenojei, assembly GCA_035221665.1. Lineage (NCBI taxonomy): Eukaryota > Metazoa > Chordata > Chondrichthyes > Rajiformes > Rajidae > Okamejei > Okamejei kenojei. Next base: position 124,110,775 of record CM069134.1, on the reverse strand, counting down.
TAAGCATCTCAGCTACAGTACAAATGTATAGGAGTAGTACATTGAGACAGTATTTTGTGCTTTTATTTGGTATAAACCAGCATTTGCAGCTCCTTGTTAATAAATAATACTCCCTGATGTTTATTTGCCAACGTGACAACAATGGGTCACTGTTAGATGTTTAACTGAAGCAGAAAACACAATCCAAGTTGGACAAACTAGACTGGTTGTCTCTGGAGCATAAGAGGTTGAGGGGAGGCCATAAGGAAGTAAATAAAGTTCCAAGAGGCATAGATATGGGTGACAATCAGAACCTTTTTCCTTATGCGGAAATATCAAGTACTAGAGGGCATAGCTTGAAGGCGAGAGGGACAAAGATTAAAGGAGATGTGCAGGGCAATTTCTTTCCATGTTGGGTACAAGAAATGTGTAGCTGTGGGTGGTGAAGGCAGATACAATAGTAGGGTTTAAGAGGCTTTTGGGTAGGCACATGAATATGCCGGGAATGCGGAGATATGGATCACGTTTAACGACATCATATTCGTCACAGACGTGGTGGGCTGAAGGATCTTGTTCCAGTGCAGCACTGTTCGATGAGACAATTTGTCAACACATACCGTGCCTTAACACACATAATTAGCTTTTTCGTCTGGGCTTTACACAACTGCAGGCAACTTAAAAAATCACTTTTAAGTTTATTTCAGGCATCCCCTTTATTGTATGAGGATCTCTGAAAAAGCAAAAGACACCACTGGGCTCTAAAATATATATATGCACAAAGGAACTGCAGATGCTGAAATCTTCAGCAAAACACAAAGTGCTGGAAGAACTCAGCAAGTCAGGCAGCATATGGGGAGGAAATGGACAGGGATAGTTTGGGGTTGGAACCTTTCTTCAATCCAATATGTTGCTTGTCCATTTCCCTCCACACAGGTTGCCTGACACGTTGAATTCATCTTGCACTTTGTTTTATTTGTCCACTGGACTTTAGTGAAGTCTAGTGTCTGTGTATTGTTAAGGGGCTGTCCCACTGCGGCGACCTAATTGGCAAGTTTAGAAGAGTTTAGGAGAATTTGAAAGAGTGTCATGTTGAAGACCTCCTTCGACCTCCCTCGACGATGTTGAAGACTAGCTTCAGGAAAATTGGACACCGAATAGTGGAGATTGGAGTGTGAAGACGACCTCCTTCGATCTCCTTCGACCATGTTGAGGACTATCTACAACTACCTTCGACGACCTCCCATTACCTTCGACTACCCTCGATTACCTACGAATAACAGGCTGACCTACTACGACCTACTTTGACTAAACCTACGAGTTTAAAAAATATTAATTTTTTTCCATGACAACCTTTTTTTTAACGCGGCATTTTTCAGCATGTTGAAAAATACGGCGCGACCTAGTTGAGGCCTCGAGTACGCGGGGACTACTCTCGAGCATGAAGGAGAGTTACAAAGACCTCCTAGGACCTCGTGTCGACCATGCTGCGAGTATGAGTCGAGGGCAAACTCTTCTAAACTCGCCAATTAGGTTGCCGCAGTGGGACAGCCCCATTAATGTTACTGCTGACAAAGGCAACTTACCGATGTAGAGCTGTCATTACGTGTGGACAGGAACTGCAGGTGCTCTCCAGAGATGCTGCCTGACCCGCTGAGTTACTCCAGCGCTTTGTGTCTATCCAGAGCTGTCATTACTCTTTCATCATCGGCGGCCACTCGAAACGAGTACGACTCCCCTCTCATGGAGGACGCCTGTGCGTGACTTTGTTTAACGTGGGGAGACTGGTGCACAGACAACCACCACATGGTCCTTGACAGATCTGGGTCAGAATCTAGTGGCATGGAGTCCAAGACGACCGGGGACTCTTTTCTGCTGCAGCCTTCATCCGCCTTCCCAGCCGTTGTGACGCTCCACTAAATTAAGCCATCGTCCTCCGCTTGTTCCACCGTTGAGGTCTTGGTTGGATTGCTCTTTGTCAGAGACCTCCCCCTCGACCTTACTGCCATGGGTGGCCCTAGCAGGAGCACAGCTCCAGACGGCATCGCTCTCAGAACCACACAAGCTTCTCCACCATGACAAGGTGATAATCCACGGATTTATTGAAGGCAATACGCACTCAACACTAGCACAACATCAGGCATGATTGTCTGACTACATCTGCCTGCCACATTTTGCAGTTGTTCCCTCTCCCAGTACAAGGTCGTGTCATCTCAAGACAAAACAGATGAAAAATGTCAGCTGGGTTTCCATAGGAGGCACAGCATCGCAGCAGTAAAGTTTCTACCTTACAGTGCCATGAAACCCGGTTTCAATCCTGACTACGGGGTGCTAAATGTACAAAGTTTGCATGTTCTCCCTGTGGCCCTGTGGGCTTTCTCCTGGTGCCCCAGTTTCCTCCCACATTCTAAAGACGTGCAGGTTTGTAGGTTAATTAGTTTCTGCAAATTGTCCCTCATGTGTAGGATAGAGCTACCGGTAGTATATGGGTGATCGTGATTCAGTGGGCTGAAGGGACTGTTTCCATGCTGTATCATTAAACATATATCCAACATTTTGGAAGAAGCAGGGGCTAATTTTTTTTTCAAAATGTATGTTTAAAAAAAAAAAGTTTTAGTTTGTGTTGAGTTTGAGTTTACTTAATAAACTCAAATTAATAATCACATTTACCGAGGTACAGTGAAAAGCTTTTATTGCATGCTAACCAGTCAACGGAGAGACCATACATGATTACAGTCGTGCCATCCACAGGCTACAGATTCAAAGAGTGGAGCGATTGTAATGCGTACTTGCAGATCCACTTTGGCGACCAGCACACAAAGAGTCTGAAGAAGGGTCTCGACCTGAAACGCCACCCATTCCTTCTCTCCAGAGATGCTGCCTGTCCCGCTGAGTTACTCCAGCATTTTGTGTAAACCAGCATCTGCAGTTCCCTCCTACACACAAAGAGTCGCCTGGGTTGGGTGCCATCTTGTCATGTTTTACGGTCAATGCAATTGTTTTCTTGAGCACCACTGCCTCGTTGGCTGATATTTAGGACAAACATTACTTACAAAACCCGCTTGTTTTTCCCCACCCACTCCGAGTCCCAGGTTGAGCCATAGATCTCTGGGATGACGGAGCTCCCTCTTCAATGGAGACATATTGGTCACCATGACATACACAGCAAAGGAATTAGGTTCTGCAACTTAAATTCAGGAAGTTAGGTAGGGTGGCACGATGGCGCAGGGGAAGAGTTGCTGCCTTACAGCTCTTTCAGCGCCTGAGAACCGGGTTCGATCCCAACTACGGGCGCTGTCTGTACGGAGTTTGTACGTTCTTCCCCTGAACCACGTGGGTTATCTCAGAGATCTTTGGATTCCTTCCACACTCCAACGATGTACAGATTTGTAGGTTCAATGGCTTGGAATAAGTGTAAATTGTCCCTAGTGCGTGTAGGGTAATGTTAATGTGCGGGGATCACTGGTTGGTGTGGACTCGTTGGCCCGAAGGGTCTGTTTCCGTGCTGTATCTCTAAATGAATTAAAGAGAAAGATCTCTAAAACTAATCTCTGGATTATTTCTGGAGCCTTGTACTGGCGAGTACAATAACAGAAAGAATGACAGATTACGATGAGTCAGCGTACCTGAGGGAGACGGATAGTCTGATGGAATGGTGCCAGAACAAGAATCTTGTTCTCAGATAGACACAAAAAGCTGGAGGTCAGGCTGCATCTCTGGAGAAAAGTAATAGGTGACTTCTTCAGAATGAGATTCAAGATTCTAGAGAGTTTATTGTCATGTGTCCCAGATAGGACAATGACATTCTTGCTTTGCTTCAGCACAACAGAGTATAGAAGGCATGAATACAGAACAGATCAGTGTGTCCATATATCATTGTATAAATATCTACACACACATGAATAATAAAACAGATAAAGTGCAAATAAACGGATAATGGGCTATTAATGTTCATAGTTTTGTTTGAGCCGAGTTCAATAGCCTGATGGCTGTGGGGAAGCAGCTGTTTCTGAACTTGGACGTTGCAGTCTTCAGGCTCCTGTACCTTCTACCCGAAGGTAGCAGGGAGATGAGTGTGTGGCCAGGATGGTGTGGGTCCTTGATGATGCTGCCAGCCTTTTTGAGGCAGCGACTGCGATAGATCCCCTCGATGGCAGGGAGGTCAGAGCCGATAATGGACTGGGCAGTGTTTACTACTTTTTGTAGTCTTTTCCGTTCCTGGGCACTTGTTGCCGAACCAAGCCTCAATGCAACCGGTCAGCAAGCTCTCTACTGAGCACCTGTAGAAGTTAGAGAGAGTCCTCCTTGACATATCGACTCTCCGTAATCTTCTCAGGAAGTAGAGGCACTGGTGTGCTTTCTTTATGATTGCATCAGTGTTCTCGGACCAGGAGAGATCTTCAGAGATGTGCCCGCCCAGGTATTTGAAGCTCCTGACCCTTTCCACCATCGGCCCATCCCCATCCTACCTCTTCCAAAGTCCATAATCAGTTCCTTGGTTTTGCTGGTGTTGAGGGCCAGGTTATTGTGCTGGCACCATATGGTCAGTCAGCCGATCTGTCTTCTATACTCTGACTCGTCCCCATCAGTGAAACGTTCCACAACAGTGGTGTCGTCAGTGAATTTGATGATGGAGGTCGCACTATGACCAGCTACGCAGTCATGAGTATAGAGTGAGTACAGCAGGGGGCTGAGCACGCAGCCTTGAGGTGCTCCCGTGCTGATTGTTATTGAGGCTGACACCTTTCCACCAATTCAAACAGTCTGTGGTCTGTGAATGAGGAAGTCGAGGATCCAATTGCAGAGAGATACACAGAGACGAGTTTGGAGGGGATGATTGTATTAAATGCCGAGCTGTAATCAATGAATAACTGCCTGACATGAGTTTTTGTTGTCCAAGTGGTCCAGAGTGGAGTGGAGGGCCAGCGAGATCGCATCCACCATTGATCTGTTGTGGCGATAAGCAAACTGCAGTGGGTCCAGGTTTTTGTCGAGGTAGGAGTTGATTTGCGCCATGATCAACCTCTCAAAGCACTTCATCACCACAGGTGTTAGTCATTGAGGCACGATAGTCATTGAGGCACGTCACCTTGCTCTTCTTGGGCACTGGTATAATTGATGCCCATTTAAAGCAGGTGGGGACCTCAGACCTCAGATGTGAGAGGTTGACAATGTCCGTAAAAACTCCAGCCAGTTGGTCCGCACGGGTTTTTAGAACACGACCGGGTATACCATCAGGTCCAGGCACTTTTCGAGGGTTCACCCCTCTGAAGGATTTTCTGACATCGGCCTCTGTGACTGTGACTGAAATACCATCACAGCGAATGGGGGCTCGAGAAGGCACATCAGTGTTCTCCCTATCAAAGCGTGCGTAAAACGCATTGAGTTCGTCAGGGAGTGATGCTACGCCAACATTCGAGCTACCTCCTGATTTTGCCTTGCAGGAGGTGATTGCATTCTGGCCCCGCCACAGCTGCCGAACATCTGTCTCATCCTCCAACTTGGAGCAGAAGTCCCTTTTGGCCTTTTTGATGGCCTTACCAAGGTCGTCAGGGGTCTATCTCCAGTTTAAACCAGCATCTGCGGTTCCTTCCTACTGAATCTTGCGCTCAGCACTGACAAGACTAAGGAGCTGATTGTTGATTTCAGGAGGGAAAAGCTGTGGATCCATGAACTTGTCTTCATCAACGGGAGATGCTGGAGTAACTCAGCAGGTCAGGCAGCACCTGTGGAGAGACAGGATGGGTGACGTTTCTGGTCGGGACCCTTCTTCAGACTGAAGTCAATGGGATTTCAGTGGAGAGAATCAACAGCTTCACGTTCCTAGGCGTGCAAATCTCTGAAAATCTCTCCTGGGCCCAGCACGTTCATGGAATCACAAAGAAAACTCATTTTCACCTGTACCTCCCTAGAAGATTGCGGAGATGCAGTATGTTGCCGAACATCCACATGAGTTTCAGTCAAGAGCATCAAGTTACATCAAGGTCTGTTTTGGTAACTCAAACACACTGGAACAAGGAGGGTCGTAGTAAGTGATGGAGATTGCTCGGTCCATCACAGGTACTGACCTCAACATCATCAAAGGGATCTACAATCATATTGGCTGCCTCAAAAAGGCATCCAGTATCAAAGAGCCACACCTTCATGGCCACGCTCTTATCTCGCTACTTCTATCAGGAAGAAGGTACAGGAGCCTGAAAACCATGACTTCCAACATCAAGAACAGCTTCTTCCCAGCAAACAGTAGATGCTTGAACACAGCAAAATACTAACCTCTTACTCAACGATTATGATCTACCTTGGATTTTGTTTTGTTGCAATACCGACTAGAGTTTTGCACCATTATAGTCTGATTACTTAGTATTATTGATCATTATTTTTTTTGTTCAAAGATACACCACAGAAACAGGCCCTTCGGCCCACCGAGTCCATGCCAACCATCTATCACCCCTTCAGACTAGTTCCATGTTGTTCCACTTTCTCATACACTAGGAACAATTTACAGAGTCCTATACACCTACAAACCGGAGCAAACACACATGGTCACAGGGAGAACATACAAACTCCACACAGACAGCACCTGTGGTCACGATCCAACCCAGGTCTTGGCCGCTGTGACGCAGCAGTTCTACCAACTGCTCCACTGTGCTGCCACAGTGTATTTATCAATTATTGTATATTATTTGTGTGTTATTGCCTTAATGGTCCTGTATGCTGACTAGTGGGGTGCCGCAAGACTTGGTGCTGGGACCGCAGCTATTTACAGTATACATTAATAATTTAGATGAAGGAATTAAAAGTAACATTAGCAAATTTGCAGATGACACAAAGCTGGGTGGCAGTGTGGACTAAGAAGAGGATGCTATTAGGATGCAGAGTGACTTGGGCAGGTTGGGTGAGTGGGCGGATGCATGGCAGATGCAGTATAATGTGGATAAATGTGAGGTTATCCACTTTGGAGGCAAGAACAGGAAGGCAGATTATTATCTGAATGGTGTCAGGTTAGGAAAAGGGGAAGTACAATGATACCTAGTTGTCCTAGTACATTAGTCACTGAAAATAAGCATACAGGTACAAAGAAAGCTAATGGCATGTTGGCCTTCATAATGGGAGAAGTTGAGTATAGGAGCAGAGGTACTTCTGCAGTTGTACAGGACCCTGGTGAGACCACACCTGGCGTATTGTGTGCAGTTTTGGTCTCCTAATTTGAGGAAGGACAGTCTTGCTATTGAATCAGTGCAGCGTAGGTTCACAAAGTTAATTCCCAGGATGACCGGACTGTCATATGATGAAAGATATGGAGTGACTGGGCTTGTATTCACTGGAATTTAGAAGGATGAGAGGATATCTTATAGAAACAAATACAATTATTAAGAGATTGGACACGCTAGATGTAGGAAACAATCTTCCAATGTTGGAAGAGTCCAGAACCAGGGGCCACAGTTTAAGAATAAGGGGTAGGCCATTTAGAACTGAGATGAGGAAACACTTTTTCACACAGAGTTGTGAATTTGTGGAATTCTCTGCCTCAGAAGGCAGTGGAGGCCTATTCATTGGATGCATTCAAAAGACAGTTGGATAGAGCTCTTAGGGCCAACAGAATCAAGCGGTATGGGAGAAGGCAGGTACGTGGTACTGATTGTGGATGATCAGCCATTATCACATTGAATGGCAGTGCTGGCTCGAAGGGCCCTTATTGTCTATATATCTATGCACCTGTTGTCTATGTATCTATAAAAGCTGAATTTAGCAAGTAAGAATTTCATTGTTCTGTTGCTTGTGTAACATGACAATTAAACACTGGTGTCTCATCTTCCTTTCCTTTGCCACCTTCCCTTTCTCCTTTCCTTTTTTTCCTCCCCATCCTTCCCCTCTCCTTTCTTTCATTTCTTCCCCTTTTTCCCCGCATTTCCTTCCTTCACCCTTCATTTCTTCCCCATCTCCCCCCCCCCCCCCACATTTCCTGTCTTTCATTCTCCTTCCCTGTCTCAGACTGATTCCTGGGATGGCAGGACTTCCATGTGTAGAAAGACTGGATAGACTCAGCTTGTACTCGCTGGAATTTAGAAGATTGAGGGGAGATCTCATAGAGACTTACAAAATTCTTAAGCGGTTGGACAGGCTAGATGCAGGAAGATTGTTCCCGATGTTGGGGAAGTCCAGGACAAGGGGTCACAGTTTAAGGATAAGGGGGAAGTCTTTTAGAACCGAGATGAGAAAATCTTTTTTTTTTGACACAGAGAGTGGTGAATCTGTGGAATTCTCTGCCACAGAAGGTAGTTGAGGCCAGTTCATTGGCTATATTTAAGAGGGAGTTGGATGTGGCCCTTGTGGCTAAAGGGATCAGGGGGTATGGAGAGAAGGCAGGTACAGGATACTGAGTTGGATGATCAGCCATGATCATATTGAATGGCGGTGCAGGCTCGAAGGGCCGAATGGCCTGCTCCTGCACCTAATTTCTATGTTTCTATGTCCCATCCCACCCCTTCCTTTCTTTCATTCTCCCCATCCCTCTCCTCCATCCCCCCTTTCCTTCCTCCTTCCCTCCTCACCCTTTTCCCAATGTCCTTCACCTCTCTCTCTCTCTCTCTCTCCTTTCCTTTCACCAACTCTTTTTCCTTCACCCCTTTCCATTATTTCATTCTGTCCTTTCATTTCCCCTCTTTCTCCTTCCTCTCTTCCCCCCCCCCCCCCCCTTCCTTGCTTCCCGTCTTTCTCTCCCTCTCTTCTCCTCCCACCCTCTCTTCTCCTCCCACCCTCTCTTCTCCTCCACCCTCTCCCTCCCGGGGAAAACAGCCCGAACCAGTTAACCAGAGTGTTTTAGCCGGAATAATCAGATGTTGTGTTCACCTTGTGACTGCGTGTAGTCCCTCCCTTGTAGGCAGCGTGTTGCTTCGCCCTCTCCTCTAGACGCTGTTTCGCAGTCCGCAGTCATGGCTGATACTGACGGTGTGGATGAGCGGTCGCCTCTGCTCTTTGCAAACAACTCTGGCATCACCACTCCTACAACGCCTCTGTACGTCGAGGAGCCCAGTCCCCGGGGTGAGTGCATACATATGCTGCTTTATCGAAAAAGCAATAAATTAAAGTGAAAGATGAATTAATATTTTGGGGGGGGTGGGTGGGGGAACAAATTGCAATTACATGTCCTTGTTGCCCCTCTAATGAAAGCTAGTGTGGAGAGAGACACACAGAGAGAGCTTCCAGACCTGTCAGCTGGTTATCGCTTGCATTACGTTGCTGGAGTTTGCAATAGTGTTTCTGCTCCAAGACAAAAACAACTCCATTAATTTTCCATTGGGGGAGGAAGCGATATGTAGCAGACATTGGTGTTTAATGAAGCAGACTGCCCCCCCCCCCCTTGTAACCCCTCTAATAAAATGTAGTGTGGAGAGAGAGAAAGACTCCAGACCTCTCAGCTGGATATCGCTTGCAATGTATTGCTGGAGTTTGCAATGCTGTTTATGCTGCAAGACACAAAAAAACAACTGCATTAATTTTCAGTGGGTGTGTGGGGATGGGGGGCAGATATGGAGAGCAGGCACTGTTGTTTAATGAAGGACACACTACAAACCCCAACTCTACAACGCTCTGCTGGGCTCTGGGAATGTTTGCAGGAGACATTCTCAGAAGTATAACGCATAATCTCCATGGCGAATGCGTAAGGGCTTTTTTTTTTCTCTTTACGTGTTGAAACGGCTGCGGCAAGATTTCAGCACAGCTCGGATTTTGTTTTGGCTTAAACTTAACGCACGATTAACAGTGCTGGAGCCTGTAGTTAGAAAATGATGTTGTATTGTGCAGAGAGAGAGAGAGAGCGAGAGGTCTATTGTTGAGGGCCACGTCTCGAAAATCCATTTCTATCCCGATGTTAAGAGGACAAACGTGTGAGATTTTTGCCAAATCCTCGTGAAATCAATCCGAATGTAATGACACAACAGGCATAGGTTGAAGTCAAACGATATGCTTTATATTTACATCGTTTTCGTAAACGCCTAGAAGGCAAAAATGCTTCAGTTTGCCAAGAGCTTCCCATTAACATGATTAAATCCCACTGTTCATTTGATACCTCTGTCTCTAATGTTGTTGATTGGTGTCAGTTTGACGTGGTTAAGAACTGGTGCAGACCTTGTGTGAATTCTGAATGACAACATTAATGCCAGGCGAAATCATGTGGGGTTTAACGATGTTGAGGGGGGGGGGGAAGGAGAGGTTGGGGAATGAGACGGGCTTTGGGGATCAGAAGGTGGGGACCAGAGTGTGAACGAGGTCACAGAAAAAAGATGAAGCAGAAGGTTAAAGGGTCAGATGATTTTAAAAAAAAAATCAAATTAAATAAATGTTTGAAGTGAATCTCTCATACATACAGGATGCCAAGCCAGGCCACTAGTCTGTTCGAGGGGCTTTGAAGAGGTCAGACACAAACAACTGGTGTAACTACGTGGGTCAGGCAGCATAAGGTCATAGGCGATAGGAATAGAATTAGGCCATTTGGCCCATCAAGCCTACTCTACCATTCAATCATGGCTGATCTATCTCTCCCTGCTAACCGCATTCTCCTGCCTTCTCCCCATAACCTCTGACACCCGTACTAATCAAGAATATCTGGAGAAAAGGAATAGGTGATGTTTCGGGTCAAGACCCTTCTTCAGACTGAGGGTCGGCGGGGGGGGGGGGGGGAGAGGGAAACGAGAGATATGGGACAAATGAATGCACGGAGGGGGTGCACAGCGAGAGAGGGTTTTGCAAAACTCTTGTCGGAGGAGGAGAGCGGTGATCCTCAGAGGATTGTGGTCAGAACTCGTCCATAAACCTATTCCTCCATTGTTTTCGCAGTACATCTGGAAGCAGATTTTAGGGTGCCAGCTGATCGTGCAGTATTCATAAGACAGACACAAAAAGCTGGAGTAACTCAGCGGGTACAGACAGCGTCTCTGGAGACAAGAAATGGGTGACACTTCGGGTCGAGACCCTTCTTCAGACTGAAAGTCGCGGGAAAGGGAAATGTAGAGAGATATCGAACAATGAATATTCATTTCTGAAGAAGTGTTCCCAGTTTTTAAAAAGGTGGCAGTGACACTGTATGCAAATATTGAAGTAGGATGTCCTGTTATTAGGATACTTCTGTTCAGCACGATGGTCATTCGAGCCTTGAAAACACTTATGGAATTGGGCATGCTGTTACAATCAACTTTTACAGTCGGAACCCCTTTGGTGTTAGTTTAATTTATAGATACAGCGCGGAAACGGGCCTTTCGGCCCACCGAGTCCGCGCCGACCAGCGATCACGCCATGCACGAGCACTATCGTACACACACTGGTTGTGGAACCACACAGGGTGGAAACAGGCTCTTCAGCACAACTTGCCTAATGTCCCATCCACACCAGTCCCACTTGCTTGCGTTGGCCCATATCCCTCTAAACCTGTCCTATCTATGCAGCTGTCTAATTGCCGCTTAAACATTGCGATAGTCCCTGCCTCGACTGCCTCCTCCAGCACTAGGGACAGTTTACAATTTTACCTAAGCGTATCATCCTATAAACCTGCATATCTTTGTAGTGTGGGAGGAAACCGGAGCACTCAGAGAAAACCCACGTGGTCACAGGGAGAATGTGCAAACTCCATACAGACTGCATCTGAGGTTAGGATCGAACCTGGGTCTCTGGTGCTGTGCTACACTGTGCCACCCCAATGAATCATTGAATCATCCTCTATTAATAATTTGCTGCAGTCACTTATGCTCGCCCTTATTTGCAAATGTTGGTGTTCTTTGGGCATGTCTTGTCCTTGGTGCCTAATCCAATCTTATCAGAGAAATCATTTCCATTTGGGGAAAAATTGAGACAAATAGAAACTAAAATGTGTTTGTAAAAGAATTTCTGGTAAAAAAGATGCCTCGGGCCTATAAATTTGAGAGTGAATCTTTTTTCTGGTATTTTTAATTTCCCCTTGTATTCTATTCATTGTGTTGTAGGTCATGTTTAGGTTTATCATTGTCACATGTACTGAGGTACAGTAAAAAGGTTTGTTTTACCTTGCTGTCTAATTAAATTGAATGAGAAGAATAGATCAGGTAGATGCATAGAGTCTCTTGTCCAGATTAGGCGAATCGAGGACCAGAGGACATGGGTCTAAGGTGAAGGGGAAGAGATTTAATAGAAATCTGAAGGGTGACCTCTCCACACAAAGGGTGGTGGGTGTATGGAACAAGCTGCCAGATGAGGTAGTTGAGGCTGGGACTCTCCAAACGTTTAAGAAACAGTTAGACAGGTACATGGATAGGACAGGTTTGGAGGGATATGAGCTAAACACAGGCAGGTGGGACTAGTGCAGCTTGGACAAGTTGGCCGGTGTGGGTATGTTGGGCTGAAGGGCCTGTTTCCATGCTGTATCACTGTATGGCTGTATGATTAGATGATACTGTACATAAATACAATCAAGCCAAACTCAGGTATAGGTACTGTGTATAAGGTAGAGAGAATAGAGGACAATTGTAGTGGATCACAGTAGAGGTTGAGATTTGTGGAGTTAAGGGCCTGTCCCAATTGCCGATTTTTTTTTTTTTTTTTTTTTTTTTTGGCGACTGCCAGCGTCCTATCAGTGTCGCCAAAAGAGTTTGAACGTTTAAAAATCCAGCGGAGACAAAAGAAATGTTGCGACACTTGAAAAAGCACCGCGCGTCAACGCGTCATCATGCCGCATCACGCCGCAAATTTTTCGGTGATCTGATACGTCAGTCAATGGTGCCGGCAGTCTCTGAAAAGGTTGCCAAGTGGTGCAGGCCCTTTCCGAGGTTAATCATGGGTTAGGATGAGTGGAAGATAGGATATGAGTGTTTAGCATTTGTTAGAGTGAATCAATCAGTAGTTTCCTGTATTTGGTAGATACCGGTAGCACAGGTGGGAAGATCAGGTATTGAGGGGATTGCTGAGGGAACCAACTGTTGATCCTTCCCGAGGTGTCGTGAGCCTAACTCAACGGAACACCAGTGAGGGGAGGTGCCCACTTGACAACCCCAATAATATACTTGCATCTACACAATCAGTTTAAAAAATAAAATGCATGTAGATAACTGATCATAGAAACATAGAAACATAGAAATTAGGTGCAGGAGTAGGCCATTCAGCCCTTCGAGCCTGCACCGCCATTCAATATGATCATGGCTGATCATCCAACTCAGTATCCCGTACCTGCCTTCTCTCCATACCCTCTGATCCCCTTAGCCACAAGGGCCACATCCAACTCACTCTTAAATATAGCCAATGAACTGGCCTCAACTACCCTCTGTGGCAGAGAGTTCCAGAGACTCACCACTCTCTGTGTGAAAAAAGTCTTTCTCATCTCGGTCTTAAAGGATTTCCCCCTTATCCTTAAGCTGTGACCCCTTGTCCTGGACTTCCCCAACATCGGGAACAATCTTCCTGCATCTAGCCTAACTCCATAAGCATTATTGCTTATGGAGTTAGATATTGTCCTTGGCATAAGTTGGTAGAATCAGTTTAGATAGTATTTTGGCTTTGAACTTGGTTTTCTTGGTTGATCCTGGTGTTACAGCACGAGTACTTTGTGTTTTAATTGTAATTTTAAAATGGATGCATTGGATCAAAGTACAGAAGGAAGGCATTCAAATAATTTTATCAATTTTTGCTAATCTCTACCCTGAATGTCACAGTCTCTCAATCACTCTGCTGAGAGAAATAGATGTTTCCTATTCATCCAAGTAGACTCCATGAAATTTTATACACCGCCATTAAGTCTCTCTTCAACCTGCTTTCTAAAGATCAGAAACTATTAGGTCATGTTATAGGAGCAGAATTAGGCCATTCGGCCCATCAAGTCTACTCTGCCATTCAATCATGGTTGATCTATCTTTCCCTCTCAACCCCATTCTCCCGCCTTCTCCCCATAACACTTGACACCCACACTAATCTGTGATCTAACAGGTATTTTAAGAGGCGTTAAGTTCCCATCTCATATTCTTAAAAAATAACAAAATAAAGTGAAGTATCCCATCTGCTTGCTTAACTATCTTACCTTCCTGGCAACAAGGAACTGCCGATGCTGGTTTACAAAAAGACATTTCATTCAGACATCTTCCTTCAAAGTTTAGAAAATTTGTAATCTGTTGTGATAGAGTAATAGAACTATACAGTATGGAAACAGGCCCTTTGGCAGGAATGGGGTACTGAATGTGGATGGTCAGCCATGATCACAGTGAATGGAGGTGCTGGTTTGTAGGGCCGAATGGCCTACTCTTGCACCTATTGTCTATTGCCCACCACTTCTATGTTGTTCAAGATGGCATTCTGGGCAAGTCCCATTTACTTGGATTTGGCACATATCCCTATATATGACCAAAGATAGACACAAAAAGTTGGAGTATCTCAGCAGGACAGTGAGAATGTGACCCATGTCACCCATTCCTTCCCTCCCTCCAGAAATGCTGCCTGTCTCACTGAGTTACTCCAGCTTTTTGTGTCTATCTCAGTGTAAACCAGCATCTGCAGTTCCTCTCTACCTATATATGACCAAATCCCTTATAAAAGTGGTAATCCGTTAGCTACCTCTGGTAGCACATTGAATTGAAAAAGTCGCCCTGAAGTGCCCCTTAAATCTCTACCCTCTCATCTTAAGCCTATACCCTCTCCTTTTAGAATCCTCTACCCCTGGGGGGAAAAAAAACTATGAGCATACACTTGATCCATGCCCCTCATGATCTTGGACACCTCAATATGATCATTCTTCAGATTCCTACGCTCCAAAGAAAAAATGTCCAAGCCTCACCCTGTAACTGAAGACTCAATCACTTTTGCCCCCTTTCCAAATTGAGGAGTTTAGTTTATATCATGATATTATCCCCATAGCTGGATGACCTGAACTGCAAGTGTGGTACAACCAACACTTGTACAGCTACATCGCGCTTTGACACTTTTGAACTCAATATATTTCACAATGAAAGCCAGAAAAACCATATGACTTCTTCCACACTCTGTCTACCAGACTTGCTATTTTCAGGGGGCCATGCCCTTTTATTCCCACCTCTCTTCTTCAACACTCTTGAGGGCTCTACCATTCATTGTGCAAATCCTACCCTGGATTGACATACCAAAGTTTAATATTGTACATTTTGATATACTTCCAATTTTGGTGTCATCTGCAAATTTACTGACAATGTTAAGGACATTGTCATCCAAATTTACTTTATTTTAGTTTAGAGATACAGCGCGGGAACAGGCCCTTCGGCCCACAGAGTCTGCACCAACCTGCGATCCCCGCACACCAACACTATCCTACACGCACATTAGAGACATTTATTTACACATACAAAACCAATTAACCTACAAACCTTTACGTCTTTGGAGTGTGGGAGGAAACCGAAGGTCTTGGAGAAAACCCACACGGTCACGGAGAGAATGTACAAACTCCGTACAGACAGCACCCATAGTCAGGATTGAACCTGGGTCTCTGGCAGCACTGTAAGGCAGCAACTCTACCGCTGCATAACGGTGCCATAACATGAAATTGTTAATGTATATAACAAATAACAGTGGACACAGCACCGACCCATGCGGCACTCGATCGATCATAGGCTTCCAATCAAAGAAACAACTCTCCACAAACACACTTTGAGCCCTTCCTCCAAGCCAATGTTAAATCCAGTTGATAACCACAAAATGCTGCAGTAATTCAGTGGGCCAGGCAGCATCTCTGGAGAAAAGGAATAGCTGATGTTTCGGGTCGAGACCCTTCTTCAGACTGAGAGTCAGGGAAGGGACACTAGAGGGAAGATAGCTATCTGGTCCATATCCCTCCAAACCTGACCTAATCAGGTACCTCTCTAACTGTTTCTTAAATGTTGGGATAGTCCCAGCATCAACTACCTCCTCTGGCAGATCGTTCCCGACTAGCCTTCCAGACTAGCCTACCAGGCGGCACCTTGTCAAAGGCCTTACTAAAGTTCATACAGATGTTATCCACTGTCCTGCCCTCTTTAATCTCGTATAGAGCTACATAGCATGGGAACTGGCCCTTCAGCCCAACTTGTCATTTGAAATCCTTCTGGTAGCCTCGTCAAAAACTCTTATCAGATTAGTGAACCGGTTTCCCGCCATGCTGGGTGGGAGCCAGGCTGACTATCCCAATTCAGCCTATGCCTATCCAAATGCAATCACAAAGGGAGCCCATCAATGACCTACTTCCACATAAGTTGGATGCGATTCAGCATGTTGTTGTGTTTCAGCAGTTACAGAGAGAACACCAACTTTAATTATTTGTTTTATCTATAATGATAACTTTGCATTCTCTAGTCTCTTACTAGTTAAGCAATATTCTGCTTTACTATGTTTAAGAAGGAACTGCAGATGCTGGAAAATCGAAGGTAGACAAAAATGCTGGAGAAACTCAGCGGGTGAGGCAGTATCTGTGGAGCAAAGGAAATAGGCAATGTTTCAGGTCGAAACCCTTCTTCAGACTGATGAGAGGGTTGGGGGGGGGAAGAAGAAAGGAGGAGGTGGAGCCAGTGGGCTGAGGGAGAGCTGAGATGGGGAGGAGAAAGTAAGGACTACCTGAAATTAGAGAAGTCAATGTTCATACCGCTGGGGTGCAAACTGCCCAAGCGAAATATGAGGTGCTGCTCCTCCAATATACGGTGATCCTCACTCTAGCCCTGGAGGAGGCGCAGGACAGAAAGGGCGGATTCGGAATGGGAGGGGGAGTTGAAGTGCTGAGCCACCGGGAGATCAGGTTGGTTATTGCGAACTAAGCGGAGGTGTTGGGCGAAGCGATCGCCAAGCCTACGCTTGGTCTCACCGATGTAGAGCAGCGGATGCAATAGAAGAGGTTGGAGGAGGTGCAGGTGATCCTCTGCCGCACCTGGAAAGACTGCTTGGGTCCTAGGATGGAGTCAAGGGGGGAGTTAAAGCGACAAGTGTAGCATTTCCTGCGGTTGCAAGGGAAAGTGCCCGGAGAGGGGGTGGTTCGGGTGGGAAGGGACGAATTGACCAGGGAGTTCCGGAGGGAGCGGTCTTTGCGGAAGGCAGATGGGAGAAGATGGGAAGATGTGGCAAGTGGTGGGATCATGTTGGAGGTGGCGAAAATGTCGGAGGATTATTTGTTGTATGTGACGGCTGGTAGGTGGAAGGTGAGGACTGGGGGCCCTTGTTACGAGTGGGGGGGGATGGGGAGTGAGAGCAGAGTCACAGGGTATAGAAGAAACCCTGGTGAGAGCCTCATCTGTAGATGTCCCCCTTGACCTGAAACGTTGCCTATTTCCTTCGCTCCATAGATGCTGCCTCACCCACTGAGTTTCTCCAGCATTTTTGTCTACCTATATAATCATATAACCATATAACAATTACAGCACGGAAACAGGCCCTCTCGGCCCTTCCAGTCCGTGCCGACCATTTGTTTTCCCCTAGTCCCATCTACCTGCACTCAGACCATACCCCTCCATTCCCTTCACGTCCATATACCTATCCACTTTACTCTTAAATGTTAAAATCAATCCTGCCTCCACCACTTCTGCTGGAAGCTGATTCCACACAGCCACCACCCTCTGAGTAAAGATGTTCCCCCTCACGTTACCCCTAAACGTCTGTCCCTTAATTCTCATGTCATGCCCTCTTGTTTGAATCTTCCCTACCCTCAATGGGAAAAACGTATCCACGTCAACTCTGTCTATCCCTTTCATCATTTTAAAGACCTCAATCAAGTCCCCCCTCAACCTTCTGCGCTCCAAAGAAAGGTTCTTTTTTACCTTCTTTTTTATTATTCTTCCTGTGAAAGTGGTTGACCTCACTTGGTCAAGGGTGTGATTTTCTGCTCCTGTCTGTCTTGCTTCTCTTAAGATAGACACAAAATGTTGGAGTAACTCAGCGGGACCGGCAGCGTCTCTGGAGGGAAGAAGAATGGGTGACGTTTCGGGTCGAGACCCTTCTTCAGACTGAGAGTCAGGGGAGAGGGAATCTAGAGATATGGAAGGGTAAGGTGTGAAAACGAGAAATCAAAGGCGACGAAGCTCAAGGAATATGTAGACTAGATAGGGGAAGGTGACAATGAGGCATACAATTGTATAATTTAATCAGGAGGACACAGACTGATCGGAGAATTAGGATGGGGGAGGGATGCTTCTCGTAACTGTCTGGGATGCACCTCATTTAAATCACACGTCATTACCTTGAGAGTTAGATTTAGCTCTTAGGGCTAATGGAATCGTGGGATATGGGGAGAAAACAGGAACGCGGTACTGTTTTTGGATGATCAGCTGTGATCATATTGAATGGCTGTGCGGGCTCGAAGGGCCGAATGGCCTACTCCTGCGCTTATTTTGCTATGTTTCTTCCGTAGAGTGGTGGTCGCTGCTAGTAATGGCAAGCAGCCTCCTGCATTATGATAATTTCCAGGAGTGGCTGAAGGCAAAAACAAAAGTGCCAGAAATGCTTTGTGGGTCAGGCATCATGTGTGGAAAGAGAAAGAGAGTCAATGTGATAACACTTCACCAGTTCTGAACAATTCTCGCATTTTATGTTCTGATTTTTCAGATTTTAGCATCTCAGTTTTTATTTGATTTTTAGTGGCTGGATAGAAATTCTTAAGAGATAACAGCAGAATTAGGCCATTCGGCCCATCAAGTCTAGAATCATAGAAACATAGAAAATAGGTGCAGGAGTAGGCCATTCGGTCCTTCGAGCCTGCACCGCCATTCAATATGATCATGGCTGATCATCCAACTCAGTATCTTGTACCTGCCTTCTCTCCATACACCCTGATCCCTTTAGCCACAAGGGCCACATCTAACTCCCTCTTAAATATAGCCAATGAACTGGCCTCAACTACCTTCTGTGGCAGAGAATTCCAGAGATTCACCACTGTGTGAAAAATGTTTTTCTCATCTCGGTCCTAAAAGACTTCCCCCTTATCCTTAAACCGTGACCCCTTGTTTGGGACTTCCCCAACATCGGGAACAATCTTCCTGCATCTAGCCTGTCCAACCCCTTAAGAATTTTGTAAGTTTCTATAAGATCCCCCCTTAATCTTCTGAATTCTAGCGAGTACAAGCCGAGTCTTTCCAGTCTTTCTTCATATGAAAGTCCTGACATCCCAGGAATCAGTCTAGTGAACCTTCTCTGTACTCCCTCTATGGCAAGAATGTCTTTCCTCACATTAGGAAATGTCTACTCCGCCATTCAATCATGACTGATTTATCTTTACCTCTCAACCCCATTCTCCTGCCTTCTCCCCATAAACCCCTAACACCCGATTATTTTCTAATCCCTAAATCTTGTATATGGTTTTTTTCTCTTGATCTTCTGTTTTTTGCAGGGCAATTTCTTGGCTTGTTGTATCCAAGTCTATGTTCGAGGCTATATTCAGTAAAGGAAATATTGCGAAATGTATTTCTTGCTTAGCCTAGTTACTGAAGGATCAGGATTTACCATTAATAAGCAACACTTTTTTTCCTCTTTAATAGGGACATGGTTTGGTTTTATTTTATTGTATGCGCATCGGCTGCTGGGTTTCCTCTTATATTAATGTGACTGCAAGTTGTAAAGTACTTCATGGGCAGACAACTGATTGGAGGAAAATTGATGGAACAGCACCTCACATTTTGCTTTGGCAACTTACAACCAATGATATGAACATTTGGTTTCTTTAACTTCAAGTAACCCTTGTTTTCCCTCTCTCTCCATCCCAACTCCATCCTAGTTCTCCGACTAGTTCTACTGTCCTGATTATTTATTATTGATTGTATACTGCGTTGTCACCTTCCCCTCAGCTAATGATGAACCATTCCATATTTCCTTATCATCCGCTTTGACCTGTCGTTTTCACACCTTACCCATCTATATCTCTAGACTTTCCCCTGACTCTCAGTCTGAAGAAGGGTCTCTTTGCAAAAGTATTTTATTGTCATGTGTCCAGAAAAGGAACAACTAAATTGTTACTTACAGCAGCATATGCAAAGATAGTACTGTAACCTGCAGGGTTTTCTCTGAGATCTTCGGTTTCCTTCCCACACTCCAAAGACTTACAGGTATGTAGGATAATTGGCTTGGTAAATGTAAAATTTGTCCCTAGTGTGTGTAGGATAGTGTTAATGTGCGGGGGTCGGTGCAGACCCGGTGGGCAGAAGGGCCTGTTTCCCCGCTGTATCTCTAAACTAAAGTACTCTGTAAACACCATAATAAACAACAAAATCAAATTCCCTCTCCCCCTCCCCCTCCCTCGCTACCTCTCACATGTTTTAGATAATACAATGGAAAAAACCCCAACAGTGCAAAGCCAAAAACAATGCCTCTATGTCTGTGTAGTTTGGAGGTTGTAGTGTTTAATAGCCATAGGGAAGAAGCTGCTCCTGAACTTAGACATTAGTTTTCAGGCTCCTGTACTTTCTTTGTAATGGCAGGAGTGAAATGAGAGACAGGGAAAAATGTAGTTTTCCATGCTATCCAATCAGATTATACTATACATACAAACAAGGCAAGCATCGGTGGAGGGAATGGATAGGCAACATCGAGTCTGGGCCCTTCTTCAGACTGGTGCCGTCTGAACCTGCAGAAGGGTCCCGACCCAAAACGTCACCTATCCAATTTCTCCGCAGATGCCGCCTGACCCGCTGAGTTACTGCAGCACTTTGTATTTTACTCAAGATTCCAGCAACTGCAGTTCCTTGTGTCTCCATGTTTTTTCTGGTAACTTGCTAAATTTAATACGAGGCTTGACTGTGAAAATGTTTTGTGTAATGGCTGCTTCCAGCTGGCAATTGCGACTCACGAAAAAGTGTCACGCTGTGTGAAAACCATCCCTGTATCATCATTATTGTTGAATTTCAATAAATACTTGACATGAGAAACATAATTAAAATGAAGCATTTAAACGAAAACAAGATAAATTTTTTGAATAAATTATTTGATGTATTCAACATTCTATGTTGTTCATAGAGGTATTAAAATTGAATGCTGAACTGTTGAGTTGAGTTGAGTTGAGCTGATGGTAAGAGAATTGTTAAGAGAGGGGGAAATATTAAAGGAGACTTCAGAGGCAAGTTTTATTTTCACATTAAGAAAGTTTCATTTGAGGAAGTGTGAGAGAGTGCGAGGAAATTTCAGAAGCTGGCTGGGAAATTTAACTATCTTCTCTCGCAGACAGACACGAAATGCTGGAGTAACTCAGCGGGTCAGGCAGCATCGCCGAGAAAAGGAATACGTGACGTCTCGGGTCGGAACCCTTCTTCGGACGACCGACGATAGAAAAGTCAGACACAGTCTGGAGAAGGATTCTGATCCAAAACGCCACTTATTCCTTCTCTCCAGAGATGCTGCCTGACCCGCTGAGTTACTCCAGTATTTTGTGCCTACGGTATAAACCAGCATCTGCAGTTCCTTCCAACCCATTTGATCTGCTCTCGCAGGTTTGAGTCATTCCCATGATGATCCAATTTAAACTGTATATATGCCTGCACAAGGTCCATATCCTTCCACTCCATGCCTGTTCATATGTCTGTGTAAATGTCTCTTAATTGTGGTAATCACATCTGCTTCCACTACGGAGGAGCAGCAGCGGCAGAGTTGCTTCCTGATAGCACCAGAGACCCGGGTTCGATCCTGACTATGGTATGTGTGTTCGAGCTACAGTGTCTGTAGGATAGCATTAGTGTGCGGGGATCGCTGGTCGGCATTGACACGGCGGGCCGAAGTTATCATCCTGCAAATGCCACAATTGATTATCTTGTATATCAGCTTGAAGCACAGCTGTCGTTGGCATCTCCGGTGTATAAATATCCATAGTTTGTGGAGTGTTCTGTTAAAGAGGTAACTCAGTCATTTCAAGATGAAAATCTATCTTTGAGATTCATTTGCTGCTACAAAGTTAATTCTACTTGTGATATTATAGCCTATTAAATCTTATGTAATCATTCTTCCCCATTCTACATAGATGACCCCTATGTTACCGGTGGGTGGCAGGTCTTGAATTTTGTTTTTCACATCATCTGTGCATGCAGTTTTGGGGAGAAAAAATGCTTTTTTTTCTTTTTCCCTTTCACTTAACTTCAACGAGAGCAAATTGTTATTCCATATATGTCTTTTTGGAACTGATTTGTGAATTCTGCAAGGCGGAATTTCTGTTACCTGAACTGCGGTAACATAGAGGTGTGTAGGAAAGGAGTGCAGATGCTGGTTTAAACCGAGGATAGACACAAAAAGCTGGAGTAACTCAGGGGGCCATCTCTGGAGAAAACGAAATGGGTGACGTTTCAGGTCGGGGCCCTTCAAAACATAGAGGTTGTCTGTTATATGTTTTATGAAGCTTCTTATCTTCCCATCTAAATTAAATTGCAGGTACCCCAAATCATCTCCGTTGTCTACCTTAACACTCTTTCAGGCATTTTACAATTATTTCAATGAATAGGTAACCAGAACCGCAAATTATGTTCAATTTTAAGGGCTGAGTCTTTTTAAAACTTCTTGAATCAATGTCTCTGATCAAGCTTTTCTTATTTACCTTTTGCTGTGGGGGGTATATGTCCTGAGAGCTTTGTATTGATTAACTGTGTTGTAAGATTGCTACATTGACGAGCAGAGCCCTTTGTCCGCATGTATTTGTTTTGATCCAAATTGAATAGGAGTTTCTGCCTCTTGAATGTATTATCTCTTAGTTCACTCTGAGTACTTAGTTACTTGGCTGACTTTGTCCGATAGCTTACATCACATGGAAGGAGGAGAATGCTGTAAAAGCTGAACAACTTTATCTGTGATTTAATTTAATTAATGGCAAAGCATGCACGGGCTTTAATTCTATCGCGATATATTGTGCATTGAATTTTTTTTGTTTAGTTTAGAGATACAGCGCAGAAAAGGGCCCTTCGGCCCACCGAGTCCGCACCGACCAGCGATCCCCGCACATTCAAACCATCCTACGCACGCTAGGGACAATTTACATTTATACCAAGCCAATTAACCTACAAACCTAGTACGCCTTTGGAGTGTGGGATGAAACAGATCTCAGAGAAAACACACGCGGTCACAGGAAGAATGTACAAACTCTGTACATTCAGCACACGTAGTCAGGATTGAACCTGGGTCTCTGGCGCTGTGATGCAGCATAGACTATATGTGTAGGAAGCAACTGCGGATGCTTGTGTACACTGAAGATAGACACAAAAAGCTGGAGTTACTCAGCGAGTCAGGCAGCATCTTTGGAGAAAAGAAGTAGGTGACGCTTTGAGTTTGAACATGGGTCTTAACCCAAAGCGTTATCTTTTCCTTTTCTTTAAAGATGCTGCCTGACCTGCGGAGTAAACTCCAGCATTGTGTGTCTATGCCCAGACTACAGCTCATAGAACAAGATTAGTGCATGGTTTTTCCTGTATCCATTCCGCTAAGCTTCAGAAGACATGATTTTCCCTTTTTTTTTTTTTGATGAATATTTTTTATTTATAGAAACATATGTATGAAAATTGCAATATTTTACATAAACGAAAATACATCATTAAATACTTTCATAATATTAATATTATTACTAATATTGAGATTTAGGACTATATGCTTCTAATACGCTTTTTTAATTTTTTTTATAAAGTAAGAAAAGATAGAGATAAATAATTGAAAAAAAATATGAAAAACGAATGGAGTATTAATCGTTATTCCGTCATTAGGAAATATAGGCATGATTTATTATATTTCTTTCTTCATCCATTCTAATATTCAGGCCTCTGTCAAGCCCTCGTACCGATCCATTACGACTCTGTAAATGTTCAATATATGGAGACCATCATGAAAGAGGATTTTCCCCTTTCATGAACCCATGTTGACTCAGACCAGTCCCATTATTATTTCTCAGGGACTTGGGTTAATAATAGATTCAAGCACTTTCCCTACTGCTGATGTCTGGCCAATTCGTCTGCAGTTTCACTTATTTTCCCTTTCTCTCTCTCGCTCTCACTCTCTCTCTCATCTCTCTAGACCTCACCCCTCCCTCCCTCCCTCTCTCCCCCTACCCTCTCCCCTCCACCCCTCCCCTATACAGACGACTAAACCCCCCTCTCCCCCCCCTCCCTCTCGAAATAACGGCAGGCCCTCTCCCTCCCCGTTGTTGTCTCCCGGAAGTCTTCTCCCCATAAAAAGCCCGGCGCCGCCCCTCCCCCTAACCCCCCCCTCCCCCTCCACCCTCCCCCCTCCCCTCTCCCTCTCCCTCATCTTAAATCCAACTACTTTCCAATTTATGGGAACCCTAGTAGAAACTGAGGAATTTTTTGTTACGTTTAAAGATTGCTCAGCGCCGAAACAGGCCCTTCGGCCCACCGAGTCTGCACTGACCAGTGTGCCCCGCACATAAACATTGTCCTACACAAGGTCAATTTTTACATTTTTTATACCAAGCCAATAAACCTACAAACCTGTACGTCTTTGGAGTGTGGGAGGGAACCGAAGACCTTGGAGAAACCCCAGCAGGTCACGGGGAGAACGTACAAACTCCGTACAGACAGCACCCATAGCCAGAATTGAACCCGGGTCTCTGGTGCTGTAAGGCAGCAACTCTACCGCCGCAGGGATTAAACTAAAGATAGACACTAAATGCTGGAGTAACTCACGGACAGGTAAGCATCTCTGGATAGAAGGAATGAGTGACATTTTGGGTCGAGACCCTTCTTCAGACTCAAGGGTTATAAAAATGTCGGTCTGTTAAAGTCCTTACTACTGTAACGTATGGTTTTTGCTTTGTATTCATATTGATCTGAAGTCAATATGAATAACAAACCTGATCACAGGGAGACACAGTGTCGCAGCTGGTAGCTTTGCTGCCGCCACAGCGTCAGAAACCTTGGTTCCATCCTGACCTGGATTCCATCCTGTCTCTGTGTGGAGTTCACATGTTCTCCCTGTAACCACATGGGTTTCTGCTGGGTGCTTGCGTTTCCTCCCATGTTCCAAAGATGTGCTGGTTTGTCCATTAATTGACTTCTGTAAATTGCCCCTGGTGTGTAGGGAGCGGATGAGAAAGTGGGATAACATAGAACTAGTGTGATCGATGGTCGGCATGGACTCGGTGGACCGAAGGGCCTGTTTCCATGCTGTGTATTTCAATCAATCAATCGATGATTTAAAACATCATGTGAAAATCATGAAGAAAGGGGTACTGAGAGGATTTACGAGGATGCTGCCGGGGCTGGAGGGTCTGAGCTATGGGGAGAGGTTGAGTAGGCTGGGACTATTACTTGGAGTGTAGGAGGGTGATAGGAGATCTTACCGAGGTGTACTGTATAAAATCATGAGAGGAATAGATCGGGTAGATGCACAGAGTCTCTTGCCCAGAGTAGGGGATCGAGGACCAACGGACAAAGGTTTAAGGTGAAGGTGGAAAGATTTAATAGAAATCTGAGGGGTGACTTTTTCACACAACGGGCGGTGGGTGCATGGATCGAGCTGCCAGAGGAGGGAGTTGAGCTGGGACTATCACAATGTTTTAAGAACCGTTAGACAGGTACATGGATAGGATATCTTTGGAGGGATATGGACAGGCAGTGGGGCTTTAGTTTAGCTGGGACATGTTGGCCGGTGAGGGGTAAGTTGGGTCGAAGAGCCTGTTTCATCCATGTCTCTACAACTCTCGTCAAAGATGGTTCAATTCCTTGTCTGTGATAAGCAATTGTTGAGATTCTCGAATATTAGGCCATAGGAGTGAAGGCTTCTTTATCATATCGGCCAAGCCTCGGCTCAGATTTAAGCACATAATCCAGGCCAACACTTGTGCAGTGCCACTGAGATATTTGCATTGTCGCTACTGCTGTATTTTGGGTTCGGTTTCAAAACTCCTGCATGCCAGTTCAGTTTGGCATAAAAATATCCTGTGTCAGTGTTCATGGAGCAGCTGGGAATTCTCCCAATGTACAGGCCAATATTTCCTCCTTAACTAATACCATTTAAAAGAAGAAGAGAAAAAAAAAAGTTCCAAGCCACTTAATATTGACCCTGGATTGTTGCTGCGATATTTTAACGATGGCAGTTACTTAAAAAAAAAGATTCAGCGCAGAAACAGGCCCCATTGTCCACTGAGTCCACGCTGACCATTGATCACCCGTTCACACTAGATTGGTTACCCCACTTTCATAGAAACATAGAAGATAGGTGCAGGAGTAGGCCATTCGGCCCTCCGAGCCAGCACCGCCATTCAATATGATCATGGCTGATCATCCAAAATCAGTATCCCGTTCCTGCTTTCTCCCCATATCCCTTGATTCCATTAGCTCCAAGAACTATATCTAACTCTCTCTTGAAAACAATCAGTGAATTGGCCTTCACTGCCTTCTGTGGCAGAGAATTCCACAGATTCACAATCAACTCCTCACACACTAAGGGACAATTTACGGATGGCAATTTACCTACAAACCCCCACGTCTTTGGGATCTGGGAAGGAAAGCACCCAGAGGAAACCCACACGTTCACAGGGAGAACGTGCATACTCCACACACACACACACACACACACACACACACACACACACTCAACCCACACACACACACACACACACACACACACACAACACACACCACCCCCCCCCCCCCCCCCCCCCACGGAGGTCAGTGATCGAAGCGCTGTGAGGCAGCTGACATTCTCTAGCGCTGTGAGGCAGCTGCTCTAGCCCGACCAACCACCCTGCATTGAAGTATGGCGGCACGGTGGCGCAGCGGTAGAGATGCCGTCTTGCAGCGCCGCAGACCCTGGTTCAATCCCGACTGCGGGTGCTGTCTGTACGGAGTTTGTACGTTTTCCCCGTGACTGTGTAGGTTTTCTCCAACACGTTCGGCTTCCTTCCACACTCTAAAGATGTACAACTATGTAGGATCATTGGCTTGGTAAAATGTAAAAATTGGCTTTAGTGTGTTGTGTGTAGGATAGTGTTTAATGTGCGGGGATCGCTGGTCGGTTGGACCCAATGGGCCAAAAGGCTTGTTTGTGCGCTGTATCTCTAAACCAAACTAAACAATAGTTTCTGTACCTGTAGTTCCTTTTGCAGCTATTACAAAGGCTATTAAATGCGAAACCATGCCAGGAAGCTGCTCTTTGAAATGCAAGATGATATGGTGATCGTGTAGGAAAGAACTGCAGATGCTGAATGACCTAATTCTGCTTCTGTCACTTATAACAGTGACGTGTGTAGGATGCTGGTTTAATGGAAGATAGACACATAATGCTGGAGTAACTCAGTGGGCAGGCAGCATCTCTGGAGAGAAGGAATGGTTGAGTTTCGGGTCGAGACACTTCTTCAAAACGTCACCCATTCCTTCTCTCCAGAGATGCTGCCTGTCCCACTGAGTTACTCCAACATTTTGTGTCTACCTGTGATATGGTCATCTACAGTTTGCCTCTGCTTTACGCTGGGTATTTGTGAGAAAATCCCAGTTTAGCTGGGTCATTTCTTGTGTAGGAAGGAGCTGCAGATGCTGGGTTTACACTGAAGATAGACACAAAATGCCGGAGTAACTCAGCGGGGCTGGCAACATCTCTGGAGAAGGGTCTTGAACTGAAATGTCACCCATTCCTTCTTTCGAGAGATGCTGCCCTTTCTGCTGAGTTACTCCAGCATTTTGTGTCTATCTTCTTTTCTTGAATTGGCTACGCTAGTCGAACAATTTATGCTTTATCGCGCATGCCTGTTAAATAGATAAATGGGTTTGTTTTATATTTATGTTTCTTCCAAAGGAACAAATTATGAAACCTAGATTTCAATAAGACGTTTCTTAACTTGCAGATCGAATGGAATGTGCTGGTTCAATTGGTTCACAGTGAGACAATGCAGAAAAACACTTGAGAAAAAGGTGATTGCCATCTAACTGACTATTGCACAGCAGATTAAACAAAGTTACAACAACTTGCATGAAAAAACTGTCCTGCACTAAGCTATATAAATGTAATTCAGATAAATATTTGTTAAAAGCAGAATAGGCTGTTGGAAGACACTTGTGAAATTGCTAAAGATTCATTTTTGGACTTAAATGTGTAATTAAAGTTTTTGGTTAGCATGGATGGGTTGGGACCGAAGGGCTTGTTTCCTGCTGTAATGACTCTGATTCTATGTATGTTAACTGAAAACTCGATTATTCTGTTCTAATCTATTCAGAACCGTCTGGCACTTTTACACAACCTTCCTTTTGCCATTTTTATGACGTCAGTTATTATACTTCATGTAGCCTGAATTATGATTCAACTATAGATTCCTTTTGTTCCTAGTATCCGGGTACCACAGTGGCGCAGCGGTAGAGTTGCTGCCTTTACAACGCCAGTGACCTGGGTTCGATCCTGATATGGATGGACAGTCTGCACGGAGTTTGCCAGTTCTGCCTGTTAACTCTTGGATTTTTCTCCGGGTTTTTTGCCCCCGGTTTTTTCCTTACCCTTTCCGCCTCCCACACTCCGAAAACGTGCGGTTTGTAGGCTTCTGTAAAATTGTTCCTAGTGTGCAGGACAGAAACTAGTGTGCGGGTGATCGCTTGTTGGTGTGGACTCAGTGGGCCAAAAGGTCCCTGTTTCCACACTGCATCTCAGTTAAATTTAAAGTTAAATTTCAGCCTTATTTTGGTATAGGTCCACGTAGCTAGTAGTGTTCCTTTTAATATCTGGGACGTTGTGACCTAAAAGTATGATTCCACGCCAAGTTCATGGGAAATGCCTCTATCTAAACAGAATGCATAGCAATTTGATTCTAGGGAAGACTGTAGAAGCTGCATTTTATGGTAAGTAGTTTAACTTTGGCCTTATAATGAGATCCCTCATGAGTTGCATTGTTTGATCAACTGACGTCAATCACGTATCTTAAAATTAACAAGTGCCCCTGAGGGCAAAATGTGGATCAGTCATTTGATCAATTCTCAGTTGCCAGCAGAATCGGAAATCTGAAGTCCGTTCAGTTTAGTTTATTGTCACGTGTTCCGAGGTACAGTGAACAAGCATTTGTTGCGTGCTATCCAGTCAGCAGAAAGACAATAAAGAAAGTCCAGAACCAGGGGCCACAGTTTAAGAATAAGGTGGTAAGCCATTTAGAACGGAGACGAGGAAACACTTTTTCAGACAGTTGTGTAATTCTCTGCCCAGAGGGCGTGTGGAGGCTGGTTCTCTGGATCCTTTCAAGTGAGTGCTAGATAGGGCTCTTAAAGATAGCGGAGTCAGAGGATATGGGGACAAGACAGGAACGGGGTACTGATTGGGGATGATCAGCCATGATCACATTGAATGGTGGTGCTGGCTCGAAGGGCCGAATTGCCTACTCCTGCACCTATTGTCTATTGCCTATTGCCTAATACACGATTGCAATCGAGCCATTTACAGTGTATAGATACATGAAAAGGGAATAACATTTAGTGCAAGGCAAAGCCATAGATTCATAAAGTCATAGAGTGATACAACGGAAATAGACCTTGCACACAGCAGCCAACATATTCAATCTACACTAGTCCCACCTACCTGCGTTTGGTCCACATCCCTCCAAACCTGTCCTATCCATGTACCTGTCTAACTGTTTGTTGAACATTGGGATAGTTCCAGCCTCAACTAAGGAAGGGAGATCAAGTAATATCAACAAACCAAAATAAGGAACGTACCAAGCCAGTTTCCGAAGGAGTCGGTAAACCTCTCATGGACTCCTATCCTTTATCAGCAGAAAAGGACAATTCTTCATTGCACTTCTGCAGCCGTAAAAAAAAAATAAAAAGCATCACCGGGGACTTTGTAGCCAGAATGCCTCACATGATCATCTTTATTTTTTACCCTTTAAAAATGACAATTTATTGGAAAAAGTTGTGGAGGTCAGTCAGAAATGTATAGTAATGGAGATGATCTTCCTCAAAGACAGACGTTGGAGTAACTCAGCGGGTCGGGCAGCGTCACTGGAGAACATGGGTAGGTGACATTTTGGTTCTGGACCCTACTTCAGACTTATCCATGTTCTCCAGAGATGCTGCCTGACCCACTGAGTTACCATATAACCATATAACCATATAACAATTACAGCACGGAAACAGGAGACGGAGGCCCCCCTCTCTCGGCCCTTCCAGTCCGTGCCGACCATTTGTTTTTCCCTAGTCCCATCTACCTGCACTCAGACCATACCCCTCCATCCCTTCACGTCCATATACCTATCCACTTTACTCTTAAATGTTAAGAGTTGCATTGTCTGTTTTTGTCAACCTGCATCTGCAGTCCCTTGTCTCTGCTTAATGAAAGACAGGGCAGGCCCGAGTGATTGTGTGTCCTATTACCAGTCGGACTTCTCATGTGCTTCGGATAAAGTTTTGGAAATTAGAGTCCTCCAGAGGTATACCTAGTCCTTGGGACCTCGCTTTTGGTTATGTTGTTTATTTTGTCTTGATCTGTTCAACTTGATTTTCCTTCATTATATACCAGTATACACCAGGATGGAACGTGGTGAATCTGTGGAATTCTTTGCCAGAAAAGACAAGGGAGGCCAAGTCAACGGATATTTTTACGGCAGAGAAAGAAGGATTTTTGATTAGTACAGGTGTCAGAGGTTGTAGGGAGAAGGCAGGAGAATGGGGTTAGGAGGAGGAGATGGATCAGCCATGATTGAAGGATGGAGTAGACTTGATGGGCCAAATGGCCTAATTCTACTCCTATCACTTATGACCTTATAAAATAATTTACTCACACAAAGCTCACAAAATAAAGAGTATGTGTAGGAAGGAACTGTAGACGCTGGTTTACACTGATGATCAACTCAAAATGCTGCCGTAACTCGGCGGGTCAGGCAGCATCTCTGGAGAAAAGGAATAGGCGACATCTCGAGTCTGATGAAGGGTCTCGACGTGAAACGTCACCTATTCCTTTTCTCCAGAGATGCTGCCTGACACCCGCTGAGTTACTGCAGCATTTTGTGTCTGTCTTCAGAGTAAAGAGTTTTTGCTCAATAATCATAAATATGACATACAATGTAGTCATGAGTGCAGTACAGCAGAATGGTGCAAGATTGTAGTACAATCCAGAGAGGTGCACAACATAATATTAGAGTACAATAACCGAATGAGGTGGAGTTAACAGCGTGTGGCACCTTCTCTGGGGAATAGGGGTGAAATAGGTGATTGGTCCAGGAGTCTGGGAGTAGTGGGGAAGAAGCTGTTCTTAAGTCTGACTATAAATCATAAGTAGACACAAAATGCTGGAGTAACTCAATGGGACAGGCAGCATCACTGGAGAAAAGGAATGGGTGACATTTCTGGTCAAGACTCTTTTTCAAACTGATGGGTCTTCAAACTGAAGAAGGGTCTCGACCTGAAAAGTCACCCATTCCTTCTCTCCAGAGATGCTGCCTGTCCCGCTGAGTTACTCCAGCATTTTGTGTCTATCTTCGATTTAAACCGGCATCTGCAGCTCCTTCCTGCGCATATGTCATGTGATAGAAGCAGAATTGGGCTATATGACCCATCGAGTACTCCGCGAATCGATCATGGCTGATCTATCTCTTCCTCCTAACCTCATTCTCCTGCCTTCTCCCCATAACCCTTGACAACCGCGCTAATCATGAATTTGGGTTTTCAACCTCCTGTGCCCTTATCCCAGATAAGTGGTCGGCATCACTGATGATATTTCCAGTTTTCCAAATGCAACGAAAGGCGACCATGGACTGGATGGACGGAAGTGATGAGCCAGTGATGGACTGGGCTGTGTTCACCACTTTCTAAAACCAGAGCACAGAGGTTTAAGGTGAGGGGGGGAAGGATTTAATAGGAATCCCCTGAGGGGCAACATTTTCATATTAATGGCGGTGGATATTTGGAACGAGCTGCCAGGGAAGGTAGTTGAGGCAGGTACTATCATAACATTTAAAAGACATTTGGGCAAGTACGTGGATAAGAAAGATTTAGAGGGATATGGGGCAAATTCAGGCAGGTGGGACTATATCATAGTAAGATTAAATGAGAACTTATCAGTTCGAAGTTTGATCTGTATTTTATGAGGAGTTACGATGAGGGATTACGTGAAGACCCCGTCCAGCAAGCATGCGCAACATTCTTCAAAGCAGCGGTGTGGATTCATAGAAAAAATACAACGATTGAAATAAATATAGTAAAGAAAAAATAAGAACTTAATTACCAGTTGATCTGTATAATAGAGGGTGGGAGCGGAGGGCACGTAATCCCTCATCGTAATTCCTCATAAAATACAGATCATACTTCGAACTGGTAAGTTCTCATTTAATCTTACTATTTTATTTCGGAGTCATGTGAGTGACTACGTGAAGACTTCAAAACTCTGTGATTACCGAACCGTGTACCAGCTCATGCTTCACTCACTGTCTGAAGACCTTTTGAGGGAGGAAGTATGTTATCACAATCAAACAATAACCTGTTTGTGAACAAAAAAGTTGTTTATTAATAACAACAAAAAACAGAGAGCTCCACCGGGCCTTAAAAATTAAATATTATCTGCAGACTCTAAAAAAAATCTGTCTGCAAATGTAGCAGGTTCCGCCAGTGGCTTTATTATAAAACCCTTTGGAAAGTTCTTTTCCGAGGACCATCCTGCTCTGGCCAGAAATAATGGTCCACAGGCATGTCCATTCGCCTAGCCGCCGACAGTAGATGCAGCGGCAAAGAAAAAAGCCCTGGTGGAGTGAGACACATTTGTAAACATTAGTGTTGACAAGACCCTCGTCTCCCACGGACCCTAAGCACCTGGCTTGAGCCACCTTGAAATGGTTTGGCTCGTCACCTGATCATGGGCTTCTTGTGGCTTATCCATAAGGCTATTTTTCTTTCCCTCTTAAAAAGTTGTATGTTTTTGTCTATGTAAAATGGCGAGATGGGTATTGGCACACAGCCGTGGTCAGAATGAATATGCCCAGGAACTCCATGGAGGCGTGGTTCCTGGTCTAGTTTGTTTGACAGAAAAGTCCCTGAATAATGAGAATGTGATACAGTCCAATGACTCTGTCATGCTGTCCAGCCTCAGAAGGTGGAGGGACTGTTACCCTTTGAAGCTGACACTAGTGCACAGGAGCATGACTGATTTCAGGGTAAGTTGTTCCAGCGTGAACGGGATGACCTGGGGTGGTGGCCATGCCCCTAAGGTATGTCAGAACAATGGCTGACATCCCCAGATCTGAGTGTACCTTGGCCTGGGGGAATTAGTGTTAAAGATTACCCCTCATGATGTTGTGTGAGGAGAATGACCACCAGTGGATGGGACCCCCCCCCAAAGCCTGTTGTCCTGCTGCTGGAACCAAATAAGCTGACAAACGCAACTCCTGGCTGTATTGAGGCGCTGTGGCTGAGTCCCATCCCGTTGTAAATCCCAACCAGGAATGTTCTCCTCCCCACATATCTTACGGAAGGTCACAGGTAGCTGTTGTGATTTGCTGTTGTGTAGGTAGTTCCTGTTTTGGAGCAATACCGTTCCCATTTCCTTATGTTGGTCAGGTATTGCCCTCCTGGTGACTCCCGTGGATGGCGTCATCATTGTTGAATGGCCTTCGCAGACATCACACAGGCCCCAGTAGAGGTCTTTTTAGCATCTGCAAGCACAGGAGATGACTCTGTCATGGCACAGTGTACTAATGCCTGACACTGGTGAATATATAATACTGGGGACAGGCTCGGGATATTCCAACGGTGTTTCGAACAAGCCATGCGGGCCACAGGGCAACCAAGCTGATGTAGAGCATCGGGATATCTATCAAGATTTCCTGAAGCGGAATCCATTGAATCTTGCGTAATACCCGCTGATGAGGCGCAGCAGGGAGAAAAGCATAAAGAACCATTTCCCCACCCAATGCAGCGTTAACATTCCGTCAACTCTGCTGCCCAGGGTCTGGTTCTCCCAAGCGACATACGTATGGACCATGGTGATCAGCCTAGATGCAAATAGATCGATATCGGACTGCCATATTGCCTTAGTAATTTCAGCAAAAATACTTGGATTTAACATCCATTCGATGTATCCTTTAAATTGCGATGACCTGTGTCTGCACTGTATTTTGCTTACATGGTTATGTAAGTTGCTGATACCAAATATGCTCTCGACACCCCATTGCTAGATTAGTTGCCAAATCTTGTCACATGAGATCGACTTTTAACACCACTCATAGTGGTGGCATCTATAATCCAACACCATGGTAATAACTAATGCAACAAGGACATGTGGCATGATGCGTATTAGATAATATTGCTTTTAACCCATGAAAAAGCACCCAACCATTTCTAAGTAGTTTAAACCCCAGTCGGTAGGCAATAAGATTCAAATTAGTCCATCTGACCACCCTGTGCTGAGGATTGCATGTTAGTTGCTCCCAGCCCAAATCATCTGGCATCCTTTTGAATGTTAATACTAGGTTGAGTGATTATTATGGACTGGAACTAAGCCTAATGTTCCTTGTCCCACCCTACAATGAAACTTACTCTGGAAGGGATTTCAGCAAGTTAAATTCATAGCTCTTCAAAAAGTGACCTGCGATTTTTTAAGCGTCACTTTGCTCTTTGTAAATTTGCATAGTGCAAAGGCTCAAATAGTAACAGCTGGAAAGGCACTACCTTTTTCAATGACACGTAGCTACCTGCCCGTATGTTTGGCTGAGATTAACCATTAGATCGGCATGATTGAGCCAACTCTGATGCTTTCCCTTCGGCGAGTTACAATCAGCGAATAGTATCAATCGTAAATCAAAGATTAGTCAAATTGAATTTATCTGGATTGTGACAAACCCAAATTTTTCAAACAAACGATTATGCTGCTCATCACGCCAAAATGTCGTCTTCCAGGTTTCCCTACTAATAAAATGTCGTCTAAAGTAACGCCATGACTATAAATGCTTTTTGTTTCCACCAATAATGCCAAGCAGGTTTTAAGAATGTATGTGAACAACCTTGAGGCTGAGGTTAGCCCCATATGGTAAGGCATTACAGGATTGCCATAAGCTGTTTCATAATCCATATAATTAGGTATTTTACGATCTCCTTGTGTAGGGTACTGAGTATAGCTTCTTTTAAATCAATGCTTGCCAGAAAGTACCCTCTACAAAATCATTGTCGGCTGTTTCAAAATTTCCATCTGAAATGTATCAAACTTAACAGACTCTTTAAAGAAGTTTACTTCAATGATGAAGCACATCCACCATCTTTTTTAATTTAGTGAAAAATATTTAGACACACAATCCAAAGGACATGTTTTCTTTCATGACCCCTTTTGCTAGTAAGCCTCAACAGTTTAGCTTGACCTTCTGTTTCTCTTTGACTGAAGAGGGGAATACCCTTTGGGGTATATGCTGCAACTGGCGCATGATTCATGAAGCTGAGTCAATTTTACAGCCATGAATGCTGCTGAGTATATATTTTGTCATTAGTGATAGACCCCATGCTCAAACACAAGTGCAATCTCCCCCCTGTTAAGAATAGACCCCTACTGCACATATGCTGAGAGAACCAGACCCACCTACCTCCCTGGTTAACTGGTGCTCTCTCCTCTTTCGCTGATGAAGAGGTGACAGCTGGCGGTAGAAGGGCGCTGTGATGATGCTGTTGATGTTTGGGGAGGCGCATTTCCATGGGGTCCGCTCTGGGCAACAGGCCTAAAAAAGGCTTACGGGGAATCGGTTGCCGACTCCGAGCTTTCAACCATTCCCATAAGTTTAGTCTACTATCTGGTTGACTCACTGGGGTCTGCCGCTGGGTTAGTTAGTCAGCTCGGATCCAACAACCTGCCCTCACGAGACCAAACGTCTGGACTCTCCTCCAGGTCTCTTTCACCTTTTTGAAGTCCATTCAAAAGAGGCAGAATTGGAGGTTCAGAACCCCGGTGTTTTGCCAAAGTCCTAGCAAACTTAGGGTTGACAAGTGCAGGCTTGATAGATTTCCTCCGTAAATTGTTAATCTCATATTTGCGAGTGTGCATCAGCAGAGGCTATTGTATCTTGCAATTGTGTGATTCCCACCAACTATGGAGCCGAGCATAGATGCTTATTCCTGCTGTCAGGATTTTTAAGGTTTTCTGGAGCTTCAACTCCAGGCTTCCCGATGTTTCTGCCCCAAATGGTCCCCCAGAATTGGCTGTTTACAGTTGGTAACATTCAAAAGTAACAATTTTCTGGGCGGTCCTCTAATACACGAGCCTCATTGACCACCCGTTCTTGTAGGGTTTTGAGGACAGGTGGTCAATGCTGGCTGCACGTTTTTGGCTCCTAAAGGCCCGACTCCACTGTGGAATGGCACTATCGGTTGACACACACCCAGCAGCTCTTCCGGAACCTGACACCCTGCGTACATACCGACATCATCAGCTAGCGACCCCCTCTTCTTGACCAGGCCCATACCAGGTCGCACATTGCTGCCTTCAATAGAAGTGAAGCAATGTCAGTGCCATAAAAGTGCACTGCGGGAGTGCCCGACACTCCCTTGGCGAGTCTCGCTGCTTGCCTCTCAGTAATCCGCAGATCTTCTGCGGAGGAATTGCTCCATAAGCCTTTCCATCGGCTAGGAGGCTGCCTTTGGCCCGCTCTCTGAGCTGTGAGGCATCTTCATCCAAATTGTTCCGGATACTACACAAGACGCCCGGTTTTTGCTGCAGTACCATCCATCCCCGCTGCTCAGGGCTGCACTAGCTGTTGCTGGGCTCGGCTCGGTAGTCAATCCTGTCAGCCACCGAGCCCCCCCCTCCAAGAACAGCTCCTCACAACGGAAACGAACGGTGGCGACTACAAATTTCTTTCGTCAGGTCTTGCTCTTCTTCCTGGAACAACAAAGCATACCACAGTGAAAATACACACGCCACGTAAACACTTACCTGTCGGCCCTACCTTCAAATTGTAGCGGGAACGCCTTGAACTCCCGTTCGTCGACGGTGCACTGCATGAAACGCTAATGGTCGCGCATGCGTGCAGGACGGGTTCTTCACGTATCACACACGTGACGTCCGAAATAAAATCACATTGTTAACTAGATACATGACATTGTGCCTGAGT
This sequence comes from Okamejei kenojei, assembly GCA_035221665.1. NCBI lineage: Eukaryota > Metazoa > Chordata > Chondrichthyes > Rajiformes > Rajidae > Okamejei > Okamejei kenojei. Next base: position 124,073,841 of record CM069134.1, on the reverse strand, counting down.
GTGGCATGCAAAAATAGATGGGGAGTCTTGGTCAGCAGAGGCAAGATTGGCAAGAGAGCCTGTTCACATGGTGTTTGTCTCTAAGCGTTCAGGCGTTCACGATATCAGGCGCAGCTGCGTACTAGCTGAACTCATTCTGTCAGAATACTTTCCCACGGTGCAAACTGTGGGGGGGGTTGGGAGAATCAATGTGGGAGTAGATTGTGCTCGTACAACCATGAGCCCATATTACCGAAACTCGCCCATTCCATCTCATCCAGAGATGCGCTGCCTGTCCCTGCTGAGTTTACTCCAGACTTTTTGTGGCCATCCAACACAAACGTCTTCTTCATACTCGGTGCATCTAGGACCTCTCCCTCAGAGAGACTGCTTTCGTCCCCTTTCCAATTTATAACAACACATAACTCAAATTGATTACCAGTGGTCTATCCAGTGGAGGTAACTCATTGTGTGGATGGTTAAAATGGCACAGATGCAGAGCTGCATGCCTTACAGCTCCAGACACCCTGCCCTCGACCTGACTAAGGTGCATGACTGTACAGAGTTGTTCATATCCTCACTGGACCGTGTGGTTTTGCTCCGTGTGCATTATCTGGTTTTCCCTCACACGTTGCAGTCTTCTCGGTTAATTGGCTTCTATAAAAGGAGCCCGAGTGACTTGGTGGGGGCGAAGGGCCTGTTTCCAAATAATTATCTAAAGCTAGAGGTCTATATTCCATTGAAATGTAATCAAAAGTGCGTTCCATATATGTTAGGAGTGGGAGAGAGCGAGAGAAGAGTTGGTAAGTAGTTGGTGATATTATTATATTTTCTATTTATAGTATGTGATAGTTTTTGGTTATAGTGTGATCAGAGGGAATGTGGTAATGGTTTGCTCATGGGGATCTGATAAGAATATGCGAGAGGGCGCATCGTTATGGGTTCTCTCTCTAGCGCAGTTCACCAGAGTGGTATACTCTATCTGTTGTAATTGGTTTGGCAATAAAGAGAGCAGACGTTGATGCATTAATTATTTTAGCAATTAACAGATAGCGAAAGCCATTTCATTGTATAAAAAATTCAGTTTATTAAAGCTACAGCTGAAAACAGCCAATCGCCCACCAAGTCCAAGCCAAACCAGTGATCCCCTGGCACTATTATCCAACCTACAGATTAGAGCAATCCACTGAGAAAACTCACACGGTGCAAGGGGAGAACGTACAAACTGTGACAACAGTACCACTAGTCTTGATTGCGAACCCGAGTCTATTTGCGCTGTAAGGCAAGCAACTTTACCACGGCACCACTGTACCGTCCCTATATCGACGCGCATTGAGAAACATATGGAGAAGTTGTATCCTTTAGACAACTAACACCAGGTTACAGGAGTAGCATTCGGCCCTTCGAGCCAAGCAACCGCCATTCAATGTGCATTCAATGGCTGAAACATCCCACATTCCTGTACCACCGTCCTGCCTTCTCCCCAGATCTCTGATTCCGCCATCTTTAAGAGCTCTATCTAACTCTTCTTTTTGAAAGCATCCAGAGAACCGGCCTCCAATGCCGTTCGCGGAGACAGAGAATTTCCGCACAGACTCACAACTCTCTGTGTGAAAAAGTTTTTTCCTCATCACCGTTTTTAAAAATGGCGTACCCCTTATTCTAAATATGAGGACCCGGGTTCTGGAATCCCCAACACGGAACACAGTTCCAGCCTCTAGTCACGTCCAAGTACCCTTAACAATCGTATATGTTAATCAATAAGATGCCCTCTCATCCTTCTAAATCTATCCAGATCTACAGACCCTAGCCGCTCCATTCTAAAACATATCACAGTCCCGCCAATCTGGAATTCACCTGGTGAAACCTACCGCTCCCTCAATAGCAGGAATGCCCTTCCTCAAATTTGGAGACCAAAACTATAAAAGATCATATATAACATGCACACAAAAACTTCAGATGTTGCCCTAGGGCCCGTACAACTGCAGAGGACCTCTTTGCTCCTACCAGTCTACTATTCTTGTTATGAAGGCCAACAAGCCCATTTCGCTTTTCTTCACTGCCTGCTGTACCTGCATGCTCTACTTTCAGTAGTGATCGATACATGGTCCCCCCAGATCCCTATGTTACTTCCCCTTTCCCCAACTTGACACTGGACAACAAAACTCACATGTCAGGCTGTTTTATCATGACTACAGGTTGCATTTAACACAATTCCATCCTCCAAGCTGGTTAACCAAACTACGCAGAACTGGGTCTCTGCGCCTCCCTCTGCAATTGGATCCTCCGACATTCCTCATTCACAGACCACAGTCTGTTCGTATTGTGGAAATGGTCAGACCTCGATAACCATCACACGGGAGCCACTCAAGGCTGCGTGCTCAGTGCCCCTGCTGTACTCCACACTATACTCATACTGCAGTCATAGTGGCGAACCTTTCATCATCAAGTTCCTGATGACACACTGTATGGGACGTATCACTGTTGGGGTAGACGGAGTAACAGAAGAGAGAATGAAGCGCTGTCCTATGGTGCCAGCACAATAACCTGGCCCTACCACCAGCAAAAACCAAGAACTGATTAGTGGACTTTGGAAGGACGGTAGGTTGGGGACCCCACAGTCCAGATCCCCTGTTTATATCCAGACCGGGGTGTCGACTTGGTTGACAAGGTCAAGAGCTTCAAATTCCTAGGCTGCACATCTTTGAAGATCTTTCCTGGTCCGAGAACACGGATGCATTATTAAGAAAGCTCATCAGCGCCTCTACTTCCTGAGAAGATTTAACGGAGAGTACGTCTGTCAAGGAGAGACTCTCCTCTAACTTCTACAGGTGCACAGTAGAGACTTGCTGACCAGTTAGCACCGTGCATGGTTCGGCAACTTGAGTGCCGGAGAAGAAAAGACTACAAAAGTAGTAAACACAGCCAGTCTCATCATCAGCTCTGACCTTCCTTTCCATCGAGGGGATCTACCACAGTCGCTGGCCTATCAAAAGCGGCGGCAGTTAACATCTAGGATCCCCCACACCCTGGCCACACACCACATCTCCCCTGCTACCCACAGGGTAGAAGGTACAGGAGCCTGATAACTGCAACGGCCCGGTTCAGCGATAGCTACTGCCCCACCGCCATCAGGTCTTTATAAACGTGGCTCGACAAAACTTAACTTTAATACCCTCCATCTGTTTTTTGCACTCTTTATTAATTTATTAATATATGTTGGATATTTAGCTTATATACTGTTAGTTAATGCCTACTAGTTCTGTTGCTAAGCCAAAGAAAGAATTCACATTGTCCTGTCAGGACACACTGACAATAAACTCTTTTGACTAGACTTTGATATAGATAATAATCTGCCTTTCTGATTTTGCACCAAAATGGATAACCTCACAATTATCCACATTACACTGCACTCTCCCACGAACAGGGGGGAGGGGGTGGGGGGATTAGACGCATCAACCTGTCCGAGTCACCTTGCATCCTCTTCGCTAGTTCATATAATGCCACCACAGCTTGAGTGTCATCTACAAAGTTTGCTTATCCCACCAATAACGACCAGGCGAATCCTGATATCAAATCTGAGAGGGAAAAATAGATCACCATGATTAAATGACTGAGTAGACTCAAAGGCTGAAATGGCTAAAACAGCTCCTGTTCTTACAAGTCTAAAAAGCAAAAGATAATGGGCCAGTATCATGTCCTTAGAATCCAAGTGGCAATAAGGGTGCTTTTTTGCCACGAATTATTGGCCTGGCTACTTTGAGGGCTGTTATGGGATAATGCTGAACTGAATATGCTTCTCTGCTTAGCTGCACAAAATATTGTTTTGAAGACTTGTATGAGAGCAAAAGTCCCAAGAGCCTTTTCCAAACTCCATTTGGCTGAGAGGCCCAATTGTGTGTGTGGCAATATTTCCTGCACGTCGAAGCAAACATGGACACCTCTACCTCCGCAGAAGATTGAGGGGATCGGTAGACATCGATGAATAACTCTCTCACCCTCTGCACGTGTATGGAGTGGAGAGCATGTTGAATGATGTGTCACGGCCTTGTTCGGCCACTCGAAACGCCCAGGAACAAAAGAGACACAGTTGGGCGCAAGCATGGTGAAGACTGCCTGGTCCATCATGGGTACTGACAACCACCCCCACCCATTTGAGGGATCATGTAGGAGGGAGGCTCTCGGCCAGAGCAAAAAGGCAGCCAGTACCATTAAGTTACCACCCTGGGCACACACTCTCATTTCACTCTATCCTTACCGGGCAGAAAGGTATAAGCGTCTTGATAAATATCAAGTCCAGTTAGGAAAGCTTATTCAACAACCATCAGGCTGATTTACACCAAACAAAACTCTGAACCTGACTATCTTGTTTTTGTCGGCATAGCCATTTATAAGTTGAGAGGGGATAAGTTTAATGGAGGTGCAGCGGAGGCTGGCTTTTACATACAATGGTGCGGAGGACCTGGCACGCATTGCGGGGGTGGTGGTAGGAGGCAGATACGAGAGACTTTGGCCGAAGATAGACACAAAAATGCTGAGTCGCTCAGCGCGGACAAGGCAGCATCTCTGAAGAAGGAACGGATGAAGGACTTTGTTCTGTTGATAGAGATTTTTATTTATTGTAGTTAGTTTGTAATTTGTTTTATGAAAGCCACATCTCTGGAGTATTAGTTCACAAACCTGTGGTGCTGCTGCCAATTAAGAAAGGTTCATTGTTCCAAGTTTGTTCATATGACAATTAAACTTCTTGCGAATCTCTTCGGCCTCATGTTATAATTATGTTTTTAAAACTGCGTTTAATGTTTGTGACTTTCTTCATTTAACAGGAGAGCTTCCAGCCTCCTGACAGTCCGTAGTGTCGCGCGTTCCAGTATGTTTTGGCGTAGTGCCAGTAATAGACTGCCGTTTTGCCAGTCCCAGAATCAATTTGGAGAAGCAAGCAACATCAGCAAATGTTGTTAAATGCACAGTTTTGTCTAATGAAGCCACGGTAGGAATATCTCTTAATACTATATAACATTGTGACTGAGAGCAGCATGCAATAAAGTATAGATTAGCCTGAGCAAAAGTGACATTTAAAACAAAAATATATATATCTGATTTCCTTAAGCGTAAATATACATGTACTGAGTTTTTATGCACTGTCTAGCCCTTCTCGCCTATCGAGCCCACTACACCTTATTATCTCCCATACATCATATCTTTTATCCCATTTTGCATCCTACACACTCAGAAAATAATCAAAGCCAATTAACCCACAAACTGCCACATCTCAGCATGTTGAGAAAAAGAAAACTCACTGTCACAGAGAACGTGTGCCAAACTCGACACAGACAGCATTAGCACACTGAGGTCAGATTGAACCTGGGTCTCTGGAGCTGTAATGGCAGCAGCTCTACCAGCTGTGTCCACTGTACCACCCCTTGCATTTGAAGTTTTTATAAAGTATATAAAATACACCATGAATATTTATAGAATGTGGGAATACCTTCTAGAGATTTCCAAAGTTATCATTTGTGTGGATCTGTCAGACTTTGGCTGAGACCTGCATTTCTGGACGCATGCGTCCCATTACAGCAACTAAGTGGACACATAGGAGAGGGTGCAGAGGAGGTGAGAGCAAATGCGGCCTGATCCGAGGGTTTCAGCTACTTGGGAGAGGTTGGATAGATTCAGATACTGTTTTATCTGCATCATGGATATTGAGGGAGTCCTGATAGATGTATATAAAATTATGAAGAAATTGTTTGGGTAGCACTGATCAGAATCTTTTTCCTCAGGTGGAAAGTTCTCAACAACTGGAGGTGACAACTATGAGGTGAGCGGGCAAAGTTTTATTGTTGCGGATGTAGGGGCAGATTTTTTACAGAGAGTGGCCTGGAAAATATGCCTGTTCTGCCTGATAGTGGAGGCAGATGAGATATGTCATTTAAGAAGGCTTTAAAAAGGCAAACGTGAGGGTGCAGGGAATAGAGGGATATGGATCCCATGTATCACGCAATTGAGCATCATACTTAACTCAGCTAGATGTTCGGCACAAACATTGAGGGCTATGGCCCTTCCAATACAATAACAAACATATTTATTGTCATTTGAACCTCAAATGAAAGTTCAAATGAAAGTTGGGTATTCTGGCAGCATACAATAAGAAAAAACCAAGAAACACAAACCAAGCCAATTTACACAAACAACCATCACCGTGAATCTCTCTCACTGTGATGGAAGGCAAAGTCTGCTCTCTCCTGTGTTCCACTCTCTCCCCGATTTAAAGTCCCCGCGGGGCCGGGCGACGGCAAGTCCCGCGGCCGTTAAGGCCACGGGCGATGTAATGCCCCGCTACCAGGTCTTGATGTTGGAGCCCCCGGCGGGCGACATAGCAAAGTCACGCGCCGGTCGATGTTTCCTGTTCTCTGTTCTATGTTTAGACGATGAAAATAAAGCAATCTGAAATACTTCTGTGCAATACTAGGCAAAATGATATATTTATGTATCCATCTTTGCCACTCTTTAGACTTTACTTTAAACTTTAGAGGTACAAGCGCGGAAACCTTCGCCACACCCGAGTCTGCAGCGACCAGCAATCACCCCGTACGCTAGCACTATCCCTACAACACACCGGACAATTTGACAAATTTACATCCAAGCCTATTAACCTACAGCCTGCAATGCCTACACTATTGTCATACTATTTTGTGAACGTAGTCTAGTCATCTGCCATGCTAGTTCTTTTTCTAAATCCACTTAATACAAAACACTTCTTTCATGACAGGACCCTTCATTTTCTCCATGTGTAAAAATTGCGTTGCTGAATATTCCCTAGGATTAGATCTGACGATGAATACATAATTTAACTATTATTTGTCGACCTGTCCAAGGAAAAATATTAATTCTGGATGCGAGGTAAGATTCAGTCACAACCTGTCAGTTTATTTGGAGATGTCTTAATAGCTGTTTTATTGCACATTTATAACCAAGGACATAACTTCAGTGAGCAACTTGGGGATCAGGAATCTGCAAGAAGAGATATTGGTGGACACTGCTGTTCCGCCATTAATTCAAGATGCATACAAGAGAGATTTAAAAACCCGTCCCACAGTACCAGTACAATCCAAAGTTCTCCCCCGATTGCCCTGATTCGAACTCGGAAGATTTAACGGTAATGGCCACTCATCGGTACTCGGGGCTCTCACAGGGCATTTTTCAACCGTGAATTTCTTCACAAGATCTTCCCATGGAAATACCTGCCGTTTAGCGCCAAAGAGAAACGTCCCCCGAGCTCCGACAACCCAACCGCGTTCATTCTCCGTGCTACCACATTGTGATTTTTTTTTAAACTCCGGAGAGCCTCCTTGGAACTGACTCGCACTGTGGACAGCTATAAAATAAAGCTCTTACAGCTAACGAATTAGGGATATGTGGGAGAAAGCAGGAACGGGGTATTGATTTTGAATGATCAGTCCTGATCACATTGCGAATGGCTCGAAGGCAGAATGGCCTATCGCTGACAGGAGGGCAGTCTCAGAGGACGAGGAGGTTCGGAGTAACGTTGAGGGTTGAGCCTTCTTCTACTCGAGGGTGGTGTGCTGTGTGGAATCAGCTTGCAAGCAGAAGTGTGAGGCCGG